>MU389065.1:0-22856 GCA_022578795.1 Xylariaceae sp. FL0255 | reverse complement strand
ACTAAAAATAATATTAAATAAAAAACTATTAATATATAATAAATATTAAAACTTAAAATTAATTAATAAAATTATATATATAAATTTAAATTTTATTTTATTATTAAAAACTTTAAATAAATCGAAAATATTAATTATAATAAAACTTTTATAGTTATTATAATTTTATTTATTTAGAAAATTTTTTTAATTTTAGCTATTTTAAATAATTAAGTAATTAAATAAATAGATTTTATAAATATATTTTTATATAGCAATTTGTAAAAAATAATTTACCTTTTATTTTCGAATATACTAAAAATAGTACTAAAAAATTTAAAATTATTAAAATTTATTATAAAATATAATTATAATTTTTTTATAAAATAAATTTTAGTAATTTTTAAAATTTTATATAATTTAAAATAAATTTTTAAAACTTAGTAAAAAAGATTTATTAAAATCGTAAAAAACTTCGGTTTTTTTTCTCTAATTTTGGACTTTTTAATATATTAAAATATTAATATAAATTATTATATTATTATTTATATTAATAATTATTTTATTATAAAGCTAAATTTTATTTATATTAAAGTCTTAAAAATT
Source organism: Xylariaceae sp. FL0255 (assembly GCA_022578795.1). Taxonomy (NCBI): domain Eukaryota; kingdom Fungi; phylum Ascomycota; class Sordariomycetes; order Xylariales; family Xylariaceae; species Xylariaceae sp. FL0255. The sequence continues at coordinate 22,271 of MU389065.1, read as the reverse complement.
TAATTAAATAAATAAGTTTTTATTAAAAATAAAAACTTTATAATTTAGTTTTTAAAAATTTTAATTATTTATAATATAGCTATTTAAATTTTATATTTAAATTAAAATTAATATATTAAATAAATATTAATTAAATTAAATTTAATAAATATTAAATTTACTAAAATACTATTTTTTGTAAATTTAATTTATTTTATTAATTATAAATTTTTAATTTTTAATTTAAAATAATATTAAATATTAATAAATATTATAATATACGTTATAATAATTATTAAAACTAATATTATTTTTATAATATAATAATTATTATAATATATATATATTTCGAAAAAAACATATTTTATAAAAATTAAGCATTTTTTTCGATATTTAAAAAATATTATAGAATTATCGATTTATTATAAAATAAATCTAATTTATTTATATTTTTAAAATCTCTATTTTAAAAGTTTTTAACTAGTTATTATAATAAATAGCGATTTTACTAAATATAAAATTACGAAAAAATCTATTTAAAAATATTTAGTAACTATTATAAATATTATTATTATTTAAAAATCGAAAAAAGTTTTTATTATTATATTATTTATTTTAAAAGCTAAATTTATAGCTTTTATAAAAACTATTTATAAAATAAAATAGTTATAAAAATTTTATTAAAAAATTAGATATTTAATTATGTTACTAGTTATTATATTTTTTAATAATATAAAAATTATAAAAATTTTAAAAAACTTTAAATATTATAATTATATAAAATATATTTTAGTAAATTTCTAATATATTTAATAAAATATTAATAATAAAATTATTACTATATTTTATTTAAATATAATAAATATACTAATTAATAGTTTTATTAAATTACTAAATATAGTTAAATAAGCTTATTTTTAGTAATTAGTTAAATTATGCTATTTTACAGTCTTTAGAAAAAAAAACCTATTTTTTATATAAAATATATAATTACGATTAATAGTAGATTTATTAAAAATTAATTAGTTTAATAGTTTAATAATTATAACGTTTATTTATTAATATTATATATTTTTATATTAAAATAATTACCGCTTCGGTATAAAAAAATATAATTTATAGAAAATTTAGGTTCAAATTTTAATTAAACTATTTTTTTTGGGGTTTTTTTTAATTTAATCAGTTTTTTTTTATTTTTACTAATTTTTACTTAGAAATTTTAAATATTAATATTAAAAAAAAATATTAAAATTATAAAATATTATTTTATAATTAATAGTAATATTATTATTTAATATTTTTTATAAAAATTAATAGTAGCGGTAAAATTTTGTAATATTATATAATAATTACGTTTTTTAATAGCGATATAGTTTAGATTTTAATAATATAAGTTTTAATTATATTTTATAAAGCTATTAAAAATATTTTTATAAATTTTCGAAATTTTATACATTTTAATGCTTATAATAGTTTATTTTTATTATAATTAAATTTTTTAAATTTAATAAGTAATTATTAAAATCTTTTAAAACCTATTAAATCTATTTATTTATAAAAAAGCATTTTTTCTAAAAATAATAAAATTAAAAAAATCAATAAAAGAGTAATTTCGGCTATTTCTAGTTTTTAAAACCCAAAATTAATAATAAAAATTTGTTATTACTACTTGCTTTTATTTATTTTATTAATTATTTAAATATATTATTTAAATTTAGTTATTTTAGCTCCGGATATTTTATTATATTAGTTGTATTTTAAAAGATTCTACTAAAGAAATTATACCCGGTATTATATAATACCTTTTTTAACTTTCCAACAATTTTTTATTTAATCGGTCGATTATTACGAAAATGTTATTAAATTTTTTTTTATTTTCCGGCATATTTTTAAAATTTATTATTATATAATTTTATATTTTATTAAAAATAGGTAGTAGTTTAAAAAAACTAAAAAATTTTTTTTTAAATATTTTAGCTAAATAATAATTACGGCAATTTATTATATAATTATTATTATTTTTTTTTATATTAAGTTATTAATATTTAATCGTTAATAATTATTTTATTTTTTAATAATTTAAATAAATAGTTAAAATTTTATTATAAATTTTTCTAATAAACCTTGTTTTTAAAATATTTATATTAGAAATAATAAAACGATTTTTATAAATAATTAATTTATTAGTAATTTTTTAAAAATTTTCGTTTTTGTTTTTTTTTGCTTTGTTTCGGTATATATTTATTTCCGGATTTTTTTTATTTATATATAAAATATCGTTTATAATTATATAATCTATTTTTTTTATATTTATAATTATTACGTAAATTTTGTTAAAAATAGATATATTAAAAGCAAAAATGTTTTCTGTATTTATTTATATCGAAGTTTTATTATATTTGATTAGTCGAAAAAAAGCTAGTATTTATTATATTTTTTTTTTTATTTTAGTAATTTTAAATATTTCCTATTTCTGGAATAAAATATTAATTATAATATTATTTTGTTTTAGTTAATAAATAATAATAAAATAATATTATATAAATAATTTAGCCTAATTTATTTAATATAAATTTAGCTATTTTTTTTCCGAAAAATATTCTAATATTTTATAGTTAATAATTATTAAAAATAGTTTATTATATTAATATTTAATTAGTTTAGTTTTTTATTTTTTTAAAATTTATATTATTGTTAATATTTTTTTATTAAATATGTTATAATTAAATTTAAAATTTTGTAATATTTTAAAAAAAAAAGTAACAAAATATTAAATTTTATTATATAATTAAAATATAATTTTAACTATTATATTATTTAAAATATTAATTTTTATTTTAATTAATAATATAAAATTATAGTATTGTAACGACTCGTTTAACTAAATGGTTATTCGTGCCAGTTAGGTTTGTTCTTAAAAGTAAAGGTTAGCTATATTACCGACGATGTCGATTTACGACTATAAAAGGATATAGCTGAGCGTTTATAAAAATTATTATATAAAATAGTCGTTAAGAAAGTTCTCCCATCCAATTCCAAAAAAGTAAAAAATGCTTAAATTGATAACTAAATAAAAGAATAACTAAAGATATAAGAAATGCTATAGACTATATATTTAATTCCTTTCCTTAGTATCTTTTTAAATTATTGATCCTATATTAATTTAATTTATAAATTATCATAATAAGCTACTAATCTAGATTATAGATTAGTTACTGATTTACTAATTTAAATTACGTAATTTTTTTATATAATTTCTTTATTTAGGTATATATAAATATCCGTAATATTTTATATATACTAGGCCGAGTTACTAGGTTTGCTAGGATATTGGTTTATAATATTATTTCTTTTTTTTTACTATTGTTATCTTTAATAATAAATAGCGTAAATTTCTTTAGTTCTTTTGTTGCGTTTTTTTTTTTTCTTTTATATTCGAGCAGAATATTTTATTAATATATTATGTCAAGCCGAATTAATAAACGCGTACGCTTGTCTAAAACCGAGCAACGATACTGTCTTTTCGCTACGATCGACGAATTTAGTTTCGAAGTCATACCTTGTTCTAATTATTACGCATATCAACAGCAGAAGCAAAAAGTAAAATATAAAATAATAGACGGAATTTTTTATTGTAAAAAATATATTCGTCGCGGAATTTTCTGCGATAGTTTTGAGATCCCGATAAATTCCTTAAATTGTATACTTCTCGAATCTCGTCGTCTAAAAAATGAGGAGGAGGCGGTCTCTAAACGCTTTAACCATTTGATATAGAAAACTTAAAAAGCTTTTATAAAATTTAATTAGTTGCAGGTTCAACGTTTTTTTTTTATTATTTATAGGGCCTAGATAATAAATCGTAATTTATAGTTTTTAAACGAGTTAAATAAATACAAACGACAAGAGTCTAATACTGTGGCTTCTGCTTATATTGGCAGCGTAATCGATGTTATTAATTGGGGTTTAATTGGCTTAGGTCCTGCTTTTGATTTTTTTTGAGGGGTCGATTTTTCTTTTTTAGCTTTGGTTAATTAAGGTACTAGCAGTAATAGTCCGCTATAATCGTTAAAATAGACGATAGGTTTTTTTTAGGTTCTTAAATATTGTTTAAATGTAGGTAATTTTTTTAATATATTAAATATTTAAATATATTTTTGTTTTAACGTAAGTTTAGTATTTTTTTAACGTTATATATATTTTAATCGGGTTTTGCTTTAAGTTATATTTCGAATTTAGCGTTTTGTAGTACTAGTTCTAATAATAAGATATAAAAAACTAGGTATATTTTTATTTTTTAAAATAATAATAGTTAATAATTTAAATTTGATAAAACTTTTTCGATTTTAAATAGTCCAATTTTTTTAAAATCGAATTTTTCGTTTAATTGTTTTGTTTTAATATTTTGTTAAAATAGATAAACCTTATCTTTTTTTTTTAAAATTGGCTTTAATAACCGTTTTTTATTATAATATAACTTTAAGCGTTATTAAAGAAATATTAATTTTATTTATATTTGTTGTTATAAACTAATTAAATCTTTTGTTTAAATTTTTATATATAGTACGGTAATATTTTCGAATAGTATTTTAAAAATATTTAGCTTAAATTTATAATTTATTTTAAATAGTAATATTTTAATAAATTCGATATTTAAGTTATTATAAGTAAATTTTATATTAAATAATTTTTTAACCTAATTGTTTTATTATTTATTAATATAATATTATAAGTAAGATTTTAAAATTTAATTAAAATATTTTATTTATCTATTAATTTATAGATAATATTTTATAAATATTTTATTTTTAATATTTAGTACTTTTATTAAAAATTGCTAATATTTAGATGCTATTTTTCGATTTTTATTAGATATAAATTTTTTAAACATCCTATATCGATTTATAAAATACCGAATTATAATATATATAAAATCTTCGACTATGCTTATTTTAATATAAAGAATATAATATACTATTTTTATAAATTTATATACTATAACAAAAATATTATCGTAAAACATTTTTGTTATAGATTTTTTAAAAAGTAGCAATTTTGTAATAAAATCAAATATAACTACCTTTTACGTTTTACCTAATAATAATATAAATTTTAATAATTTATAAAGTTTATATCGTAATAATTTAGCTTTATTATAAAAATTGTACTTTTTAATAATTTTTTTAACTACTTTTTTTATTTTAAAAAAGTCGTAAATTCTTTAAAATTTTAAAAATATTTTAAATTTTTTTTAATATTTTGCTAATAGGTATTTATATAGCTCCTTAACTAACTTTTTCTAAAATATTAGTAATACGTATAGTTTGTTTTTATATATTATAGTATTATTTATTTTTTATATATTATTTTAAAATATAATTTTTTTTGAAAAGTTTCTTTTTATAGCTCCTCGAAAGTAGCTTTTTATCCGATTGGTCTATTTATTATAATCTTGTTAAATTATCGCAATTGTAAAATATTTTTTTTTTATAAAGTTTAAAAATATTTAACTTAATAGTAGTATTTTTTGTCGGTGTTTTAGTTTATAGCTAAAAATATCTACTTGTACGTTTTTTTTCTAGCTACGTAAATAATTTAAAAATTAAATTAAAATAGAAATTTTGCCTATTTAACTTGTCGTTTATTTAACTTTTTAGTCGTTATAAAAATTATAAAATTTTTATAGTTACTATAAACTTTTACTAATATTATAATTTTGCTAAAATAAAGTTTTTACTAGTAAAATATTTCTATAATAACTATTAATTTTTTGTTATATATTTAATAGTTAAATTAAAGCTTTAACAGTTTTTTAAATAAAAAAATTATTAGATATAGTTTGTTTTTTTCGTTTCGTTATTTTAATTGTTTTCCGATAGCAAAATTGTAAATATCGACTTCAACCTTAAATTTTTTATTAAGGTCGGGAAGTTTTAGTATCGGTACGCTAAAAATTATTTTTTTAATCCGATTAAAGGCTTTTTATTTATGTTTAGTCTAAATAAACGAAACTTCTTTTTTAGTTAGGTCCGTTAATAGGGCTGCTATTTTATTAAAATTTTTAATAAACATATATATATAGTTTATAAATCTAATAAATAATCGTATTCCGGTAATATCTTTCGGCGATAGCTAATTTTTAACTGCTAATATTTTGGAGTTTTAAATCTGGACTTTTTTTAGAAATATTGTAAATTCCAAAAAATCTACTTGCTATTTATAAAACTCGCTTTTTTTTAGGTTTATTAGCAGTTTTGCGTTTTATAATACTTTTAGTATTAATTTAATGTATTTTTTATATTTTTCTAGTATTTTAAAATATACTAATATATCGTTTAAATATATTATTACGAAATAATTAAAATATTTTCGTAATATTATATTAATTATTTCTTAAAATAATATTAATATATTAGTAAATTTAAATAGTATTAATAAATATTTGTAATATTTATATAAAATATAAAATGCCGTTTTCTATTTTTCTTTTTTAATAATACGTATTAAATTATATATATTAAATAAATTTAGTATAGTAAATTACTATATTTCGTATAATTGATTTTTTATATTTTTAATAAGTAATAAAAAGTATCGGTTTTTAATAGTTTTACTATTTAGGTTTCGGAAATTATAGTAAATTTTTTATTTAGGTTTTTTATCTTTTCCTAGTTTTTTAAATATAATAAAAAATAATACGCTTGTTAACAATATTAATCGTCGAATTCCTCTATTTTTGAGTTTTTTTATTACCTATTTTTTAAATATTTTAAGCTATTGTTTATTTATATTATAGATAGGAAAAAATCGTAGTTTTTGTTTTTTTTTAAAAAATATATAGTAATCTTATCGATTATATTTAAGTAGTCTTATTGTAATCTAATATTTTCTACTAAACAAATCGCAAAATTCTTCGTATCTTTCGAATATAGTAACTTATTTGTTTTGTTTTATTTTAATATTTTATATTATTAAAACAATTACTAGATACCGTTAAATTTTATTTATAGCTAGTTTTTGCAGCATTATAAAAATTAAGCTCTTTTTTAATATATTTTAATAAAAACGGCTAGTCCTCTAATCTATTCGAAAATTGCTTTTCCGTAACTAGAGTATTTTTAATATTATATCGAAGTTTAATATATTTATAATATCGAATATAAACTATTTTTTATATCTAATAATATCTAGAATAAATTCTATAGTTTCTTTTTTAACTATGCCGTTATTATAAAATATCGAGTTTCTATTTACGATTTTAAATATATAAAGTTGTTTTTTCGTATTTTAAAATATATTATACCTATTAACTATTTTTAAAAATATATAATTCTTTAATCCTCTTAAATCTAACAAAACTTAAAGTTTTTAACTATTATAAGTTATATCAATAATAAAATAACTATCGATCCTAACGTTTATACTATTAAAATATTAGGTCAATTCTCGGGTTAACTATTAACGTTTTACAATTGCTTTTCGTTGTTTTTTGTTTATTAATTAGCAATCTGCCGATTTAATTATTTTTCTAGCGCTTTTTTTTTATCGAGTATTTTTTTTATTTATACGTATATATCGTATTTTCAACTATAGCATCGTTGCTATACTGTAACAATTTTAATATTCCGAATAATACTAATTTTTACTTTTAAGATACTTTTCCTTTAATATTAAAATATTACTGCTTCGTATAATCCTTTATAATTTGCATAAAGTCGATCGTTCTTGCTCCAATCCTGCAACTAATAAGTAACTAGTACTACTAATTATACGTTTATCTCTAGTTATATCTTCTACGTTTCTGTTTTAAAACGTAATTTTTATTCGGGATTTAGCTTAAATATATTATATATTTTATATCGTACTTCTTCGTAAAATCTTCTAAAACTATTCGCACGTTTCTGTTCTTCGGACTACTTACGTGTCTTTTCTTCAATAATTTTTAAAGTCTTGCTTATTTTATTTTAATTATCGGATATCGTTTCGTAAATAGTAGGGTAATTTTTTAATATTTCTAATTTCTAAAGTAGTCTTCTAGATATCCGGTTTTTAGCGACTTTTTTTAAAACTTCTTTTTTTATCGTATCTCTAAAATATCGATATTGTACGGCTTTTTATACTATATATTGTTTATAATAATTATTATCGTAGTTAGTCTATTTAGATTCTATATAATAAAATAGTTCGTTAATTCGGTACTATTTTTCTATCTTAATTTCTATATAAAATCTATACGTTTTATTAGTATATTTTAACTATTTTAATATATCGCAGTTTTAATTTAAATTTTTCTTAAAGATCGCGAATCCTCGAAAATCTCTTAAAACAATTTTTACTAGTCCCGCGTATTTTTTTATATATAGTTCTTTTATAAACTATTTTTATAGTCTTTATAAAAACTATCGGTATTTAATTTTATTATAAAAATAGGTTAAATATTAACTAATAAAGCATAAAATCTATAATATCGTTACGTATCGTTTATATTTTAGGTTCATTCGTTTATCGTTTAATAGTAAATAGTTTTCGTCGACCCTCCGGTTTTAGTAAATATTCTCAACCGCTTTATTAAAATCGTTCTAAACATCTAATCCTTCTCCCATAGCCCAATTAATAGCATATTCCTCCTATTGTTTCTAAATAAAAAATTTCTACACCATATTCCCTTTAACTTCTTCTAATTACCGACGAATAACAAATTTATTCTATTACTCTTACTTTATTAACATCTCATCCAACTAGGCGTTTGCTTTACGCTGGATTTTGCTAGTAGAGTTTTCTGCTATAGATTCGCTATTATTATTAAATATAACAATATCGCTGTTGCTATTTTTTTCCGATATCGTTTCGAATTCTTGCTATCCAGCTAAGTATAGTTTATAAATTACTACCGTATAATATATACATTTTTAAGCAATTGCTGCTTAAAATTCTATAATTCCTAAATATACTAAATATATTCTATTTTTAAAAATATACTGCCAATATTAATTATCTAAATCTTCCGATTTTAATTATTAAATATTTAAAATATCTATTTATAATATAACAATAAATATTTATTTTTTATATTAAATAATATTTATATTTAGTTCTAGGATTTTTAAATATATCATCTTTTTTCTACTACAATACTCGTTTTTATAATATCCTTTTTTGCCGTAATTATAGCAAATAACGTTGTTTTTATTTCTAGATTTTTTCTAACCCTTACTTTTCTAAGTTATATCTAAATCTATAAATCTTAAATATATACTATAAAAAATATTCTCGTTACGTTGTCGTCCTTTATTAAACCTTCTAAAGAAAAATATTAATTAGTTTTTCTTTTATTATCGCCGTTCATATTAATATATATCAATACGTATAGCTTCCGTTTAATATTTTAAAAAATTATTGCTTGCTTTTATTTTATAAAATTCGTCTTTAATTAATTCCTTTAAATTTTAATAAAATAAAAAGATTTTAGATTCGTCGTTTATATCAAGTCGCATAATAATTTATCGGAAGTCTATTACATAAATCGAAACTACTCCTTTTTACGTAAATTTTAAAAATTTCTATTAAGCTTCTTTCTTTTCTTCAAAATCGAAATATAGAGATTTAAATTATACCTCGAAGCTTTCGAAAAATAAAAATATAAAAACGATCTCCGGCTTCCATTATGCCTAAACTTTTTCTATTATATCAACAAAATATAGTTTAAACTATACTAAAACCTTTCTTTTCAAAAATAACGCTATATAAATAATTCGTTCCATATTATTGTTAAAATTTAAAACGTAATATTTTTAGTAAGCTTTAATTTAAATAAAAAAGCTACGCGTATTTTCTAAAGTTTCATTAAAAAATCCTGGTTTACTTATCTTTAAATATCGTCCTCCTCCAATAAAAGTATTAATAATATTTTCGGCCGTCTAGAACATCTTAATTTATTTTTCTAGTTACTAAATATAGGTTTGATATATATTTGTATTATTATTGCTCGCTTCGGCTTACTTTTTTAATTGTTTTTTAAAACTACGTATTTCGTTAACTAAATTATCGTATTTCTCTTTAATAACTCGGAAATCGGCCTCGTTTTCGTTATCTTAATCTATTTTTTTAGCAAAATTTCGTTAAATCGAAAATAGAAAACTTCAAATTCTAGATATATTACTTAACTATCGTCGAAATAGCTAACTAAATAAGAGTTATTAAAATATAACGACTCGTTTAACCAAATAGTTATCTATACCAATTAAGTTTGTTTCTAAAAATAAAAGTTAGCTGTACTATTGATAATATCGACTTACGACTATAAAAAGATATAGCTAAACGTTCGTAAAGATTATCACATAAAATAGTCATTAGAAAAGTTCTCCCATCCAATTCCAAAAAAATAAAAAATACTTAGATTAATAACTAAATAAAAAAATAACTAGAGACATAGAAAATGCTATAGACTATATATTTAATTCCTTTCCTCAATATCTCCTTGGATTACTAATCCTATACTAATCTAACTTATAAATTATCGTAATAAGCCACTAATCTAAATTATAAATTAGTTACTGATTCACTAATCTAAATTACGTGATTTCTTTATATAATCCCTCTATCTAAGCATATATAAGTATCTGTAGTGTTCCATACACACTAGGCCGGGTCACTGGGCCTACTAGGATATTGGTTTATAACAAGTATTATAAAATAAAAGCAAAAATTATTATCGTTTTTAAAATATTAAATATATTTTAGTAAACTTTTATTTATATATAAAATATTTTATTTATAATTAATTATAAAAATAATTATATAATTTAGCTAAATTTTTCGATAAAATATTAATAAAAATTACAAAATTTTAAAAAAAATTAGATTTTTTTTATTATAGTAAAAGGTTTTTAATTTTTAACTATTTTAATTTTTTTAAAATTAGCGCAAATTTTATTAGTTTTTACGATAAATTTTAAATATTTCGTTTTAGTTATATAAAATTTATATTTTTTAAAATCGGCTTTTAAGCCGTTTTTTTTTAACCAAATTAATATTTTTTATATATATTTATAATATTTCTCTATAGTATTAAAAAAAATCAAAATATTATTACAATAAATATTTATAAAATCGTCTAAATAGTTTTATAATATAAAATTAATATATTACTAAAATACAGCTAATTCGTTAATAAATTTAAAAAAAAGCATTTTATATTTAAATAAACTATATTTAATATAAAAAATAGTATAATTTTTGTAATTTTTTATTATATATATTTTATAAAATATTTAATAAACGTTTATTTTTGTAAAAAATTTTATTTTAAAAATATATATTAAAGTTTTATTTATTAAAAATAATAAGTATTAGTTTTTTTTAATAATCGAGTTTAATTTTTTATAATTAATATAAATACTAAAAATTCCATTTTTTTTTTTATAAACAAAATTAAAGTTATAAATAAAATATTGTTTATTTTAATAAAATTTTTTTATAAATTATCGACTAAATATTTTTTATAAATTTTTATTTTTTTAAATAATATTTTATATAAAAAATTAAATAAAAGTTTTAATTTATCGTAATTTTTAGCAAATTTAATATTATAGTTAATTTTTAGTCGATAAATTGCTAATTTATTTAATTTTATTTTATTAAAAACGTTAAAAATATTATAATATTTTTTTAAAACTGTTTTTAAAACTTTTTATCGTAAATTTTTTTTTTTATAATAAAAAAATTACTAAAATTAAAACGTTTAATTTTTGTTTTATTTCTAATAATTATATTAAATTTATTTAAATTAGTTATAATTATTTTATTTTTTCTACCTTAAATAAAACAATTAAAATTTATAACGCTAATATTATATATTTTTTTATAAAAATAATATTTATATTAATTAAATCTGTTTTATTATAAGCAATAAATTTTTTTATTATTGCAAAATTAGTAATTTAAATTATTTTCAATTTTTAGTAATAATATTTTGGGTTTTTTTTTTTTTTTTAAAAATATTATTTATAAAATAATTTTTTTTTTGTTAAATATATAATTTATTTTTTTAATATCATAAATAGTAAAGTTTTATTATAAAAAATATTAAAAAATAATAGAAGTAAATATTTTTATTTGTTTTATATTTTTATTTTATTTTTTTATAATACGTTAATATTTTAGATTTTTTAAAAATTTTTTAGCTTTATTTATTAAAATATTTTATAAATTTTATCCGTTTTTTAAATAATTAAAGTAAAAAAATAGTTTTTATTTTTTGTAATTAAATAAAACGTTATATATTTTAAACTATTTTTTTTTAATAATTATATTATAAACTATTTTGATAATTATAATAAAAATTTTATAAAAAATTTGTTTTTCGATTTATAAATCGATAATTAAAGTTTTATTAATAATTTTTTTTTTTTTTTTATTATAGTTTATAATTTTTTATATAAAAAAAAAAAAAATTTAATAATAGTAAAAAAAATTATATTATTTTTTTTAGCAAATTTTGGGTTTATTATAATATAAATATCGGCTTTTATATTTTTAAAAATATTATATATAATTAATAACTATTTATTATAAATTATTATATAAATATATATAAAAATTTTTTTTCTAAAATAATAAATTATATAATTTTTTATTATAAAATTTTAAAATATTGTTTTTAAATAATAGTTAATTTTGTTTAAAATTATACGTTTTTTAAATTAGAGTTTTTATTAATAATAGGAATTTTATTTACCATAGTTTTGCTATATTTTAAATATTTTATAATTATAGCAATTTATATATTATAATTATTTTTAGTAAAATTTTAATTTTAAGGATAATTTTAAATAATATAATTTTAAATTTTATATTTAAAATAGTAATTTTTTATAATATATTTTTTGATTTTTTTTTATAATAAGTTTAAATTAGATTATTAAATAAAGCAATTTTTAATTAAAAATTTAAAACGTTTTTTTTTTATAGTAAAAAATCGGAAATTATGTTCGGAATTAAATAATTTATTATATTTATTATTTTAATTTTGTTTTTAAATATTAAATTAAGCCTTGTTTTGCTAAAATATTAAAATTATTTTAATATAATAACGAATAAAATTTATATATAAAATATTTTTAAAATATTTATAAAATATTTAATTTTTAAATTAAATTATTAATCGGTTATAGAATTTATTTTTTTATTTAATTTAGTTAATTTTAAATTTTTCTATAAATTAAGCAAAATTATTTTTAAATTTAGAAAATTTGCTTAATTTTTTAAATATAGTTAAGTTTTTTTATTTAGTTTTAGTTAAATAAAAACGATTATAATTATAATATTTTTAATAAAAATAGTTTATTAAATTAAATAAATTTTTAATTTAATTTAAATAATTATTTACGAAAAACGGTTATAGCTTATTAGCTATATTATTTTTAAAATAAAATTTAATATCGATTATAATAGCAAAATTATTTATAAATTACTTAATATTAGTCGATAAACGATTTTTTTATTAATAATATTAGATATTAAATTTAACAGTATTTTTATTTTTTATATTATAGAATTTTAGAATTTTTATTTTTATAAATTTACGATTTATATTAAAATAAACTATCGAAATAATAAAATTAGGTATATTTTAATAGTTATAAATTATAAAATCGACGATTTGCTAATTTATTTCGTTAAATTATTATTAAAAATACGTATTTTTAATTTACTAAATTATAAATTTTTCGGCTAATTAGTTTATAATAATTATATTATTGTTAAAAATTTTTATTAAAAAATTTATTATTTTAATAATAATATTTCTAATTTATCGAATAAAAGTAATATATTTTTTAATTTTTTGTTATAAATTAGTAGCAATTTTATAAAACTTTCGTATTTGCTAAATAATCGTTTTTAAAAAAATAGCTCGATATTTTATTTTTTAAAACAAAATTTAGAAGTTTTTATAAAAATTAATAAAAATAGCTTTATTATATAAACTATTAAAAATAAAAAAACGTTTTATTTTTTTATAATATATAGTTAAAAAACAAAACAAAGCTTATTTTTATAAATATAAGTTTTCGTAAATTTTTATAAATTAAAATAATAAATTTTTTCAAACTATTTAATCGTTATAATAAATAGGTTGTTTTTTTTAGCTCGATAAGTTAATAATATTAAAAAAATGTTAATATTATATTATAAAAGTTGTAAAATTAAATATAGATTTATTATTGTTTTTTTCGAAAGTTTAAAATTTAAGGTTTTAGTTAATAGCGTCGAAAATAAATAATCGATATTTTGGATTTTAATTTTGGCTATTATAAGTTTTTGTTTTAAAAAAATCAAATCGGACCTATTTTGCGGCTAAAACGTAGGTAGTATCGATAATATTTCGTTACTTTTAGTTGCGTGCTATTTTAATAACGAAAGGTTTGTTTTTAAAATATTAAATTCTTTAGTATTTATATAAAAAAAAATAATAGTATATAATAATTAATAAATTTTAAATTATTACGATATAAAGCTTTTAAAAAAATAAAGCTCTATATTTATTTATAAAATCGATAAAAAATCTAAAGCTAAAGAAAAAAAAGAAATCAACAAAAAATATATATATATATAAAATTATATAAATATAGGTACGTAAGGCGTATTTTTTACTAAATTTAGACTTGTTTATTTGGGCCTAGCTGATTTAGGCGGCATTACCTTAAAGTTACCGATATAGCCTCACGTCACTTTTTTTATATTAAAATATTAAAAATAAAAAAAACTATATTTAATAAGTAAAAATAATTATAAATTTATCGGAGTTATTTTATATATAATTTATTTATAGTTTAAGATATAATTATAACTTGTTATATCTATATTTTTAAAAAGCTAAAACTAGGGAACACTAAATAGCTTTGGTTTATTGGGCGAGGTCTTTCGTCAGAAAGAAACACTTGCCAGGTGGGTATGCCGGGCCAGCTGCTGCCAGCTGCAGGCCTTCGCATGCCTCCATGGCACTCAGAGGGCCTGGCAGGCACTCTATGGGCCTCCCACGCATCCATAGGCCTCGCAGGCACTCCCAGGCACTCCCAGGCCTCATGGGCCTACACACGCACTTCCAGGCAGTCCCAGGCCTCATGGGCCTACACACGCACTCCCAGGCACTCCCAGGCACTCCATAGGCCTCGCAGGCACTCCGAGGCACTCCATAGGCCTTGCATACCTCCATAGGCCTCGCATGCCTCCATGACACTCAGAGGGCCTTGTATGCCTCCATGACACTCGGAGGGCCTTGTATACCTCCATAGGCCTCGCATGCCTCCATAACACTCAGAAAGCCTTGTATACCTCCATAACACTCAGAGAGCCTTGTATGCCTCCATGGCCCTAAAAGGGCCTTGCATACCTCCATAACACTCGGAGGGCCTCGCATACCTCCATAGGCCTCCCAAACACCTACAAGCCCCGAGGCCCATAAAATTGAAGCCTGCAGCCAATAAGCATACATTTTCTCTCTAACCAATCAGAGGCCATACAAAATATAATAGGTACGAAAAATCGAATATCCAAATTTTAGCTAATTTAAAAAGGCCTACCTTATACACAGCCTGCCTATAGCCAATTAAATTAGTTACAAGCCTTATAGCCCCATAAAATCAGGCCCACAAAATCTAGCCCTGCAACCAATAGCTATCGATTTTCTTTTTAACCAATTAGAAGCCTAGATTTAAAAGGTTTTAGTATAGATTTTTTTTCTATAACAGGCGCGAGTTTAAGCTAATCTTTCTAATAAAAAACATAAATATAAATAGTTTAACATAATCTTTATTATAAAATATAATCGTTAATAATAACTTTTTAATTATAATATATATATTTTAATTATAGTTAACCTAGCTAAAATGCTTTTAATTATAAAAACTATTTAAATTTTATTTTATTATAAACTTTATTATTAATATTTTATTATTATAAAAATAATAATTATTATAGTTTTAACATTTTTTAACAAATATTTTTTAATTTACCTTATTATATTTATAAGTTAAAAACCCGCAACATAATTATATACTTTAATAAATAACAAGCTCGTTATATAAAAGCTAAGATTTAAAAAACATATATATTTTTTAAAAACATCATAAATTATATAAATAATAATTATACAATAAATCGACAAGTTTTTTAAATTAAAAAGCATAAAATAGTACTAAGTATAGTCCTGTTATATATTGTTAGAATAGTCTAAAAATATTAGCATTTAAGACTTCAAGTTCGGTTAGTAAAACTTACAAAATACGCAGACGGCAATAATCACATATAGAGTGATTAGCTGAAAGCCTCCTAACCAGTTCTGCCAGATTCAAGCGACGCAACATGCCCAATACCACCGTAAGCATATTTCTGACTGCTCAATCTGCATAACTTATTTACTGCCACCGCCATCTTCATCGCCGTAGAATACCAACAAAACAAAATAGCATTGCATATCCAAAACAACCCTCGCTCCTGTATACTCTACGAAACGCGCTCAACACTTGTTACGTCATAATCGCAAAATGCTCCAATATCTGAACTGCCTCGATTACTTAACCACCGACAAGGTAAAAAAGACTCGCACCGCCACCTATTGTGTCCAATTTGAATTCTCGTGTCGTTCTCTGCTCATTTTGCCCGTCCCTCTTCTACTAAACGCAGGCGATCGTGGATCGCATATCTCCACTCCCTGGCAATTTTCCAAATCCAGGTCCAGCAGAGGACTGCAAAAACAAGGACAAATAGAACGATCACGACTGCGCTGAACCAAAAAACTAGGCCCAAGAGAGCGGCGTTACCTTTAATTTGTACGCGCTGAAGACGACAAATGTTATACCAATCAAGAAGAGTAGAAATCCGTGAAATGCGATCTTCCAAGCAGCAATAGAACATATAGGTTAAGCCGGGTCAGTAAACATGTACATTAGGACAACAGCATAAACAAGCATCGCGTATTCGCCGAGGAATCCTCGATTCTTTAGCTATATAGCATCCCCGGTTCCGGCAAAAGTAAATTTACGTATAGTACTGTACTATACTATTATTCTATACACTAATATAATTAGATTATTTATTATCGAAAATTGTCTAAAATTGTTTAAATCTAAACAATGCTTATTTTCTATTTATTTTTATTATATTTGCAATTTTGTAAAGCCTAGAAAATCGGAGCTTATATAAATCCTTGTAAATATCGTTTGTTATCTCAGAAAACTCAGCCCAAAATTTAGTATGGGTGGCTTATATTAGCTGCGCCATAGCTATCTAAGGGGCTGTACTTTTTAGAATTTTGGTTTAAGGAACGACCGTCGTTTTTTTTTATATTTCGCAAAATCTAAAAACTCTAGTTAATATTTATCGATTATTTTATAAATTTTTGTTCGATTTTTTCTAAACTATTTGTCGAAATTTAGTTTTATAATTATCTAATTTTAATAAATAGTTTAAAAAAAATTGAACAAAAACTTATAAAATAATCGATAAATATTAACTAAAATTTTTGGATTTTGTAAAATATAGAAAAAAAACGACTTTTAATTTTTTAAACTAAAATTTTTAAAACGTAAAACTATAAAACTTATATTATTAACTATATTATATTATTAAAAAAAAGTTAAAATTCTAGTTTAGATTTCCGAAATAAATCGTTTAATAGCTATTTTATTTTAAACTAAACGAGCTTTTTTTATTATTTATAATATCGAAATATTAAATTTATAAAAATAAAAATTTTGCTAACAAATAACTTAGTTTAAAAAACAATAAACAAAATATTATTTAAACTTTTATAAAACTATTTAATTATTATTATTATTTTAAATATTTTCGATAAATATTAATTAAATATATATTATAATTTTTTAAAATTTTAAAACTTTTATTAAAATCTTTGTTTTTAACCGTAATAATAAAAATATTATATATAAATTTTAAACTTATTTAAACTTTTAGCTACTAATTAATATAAATTTTACTAATATTAGCCGATATATTTAATCGAAAATTAAAAACTACTTAATTTTAATTTACGAAAAAAATCAATTAAAAAAAATTTATTTAAATAATAACAGATAAAATAAAAAAAATATAAATATATTAATAATTATATTCGATATATAACAGATATTAATATATTTTTACTAAATTCCGATAAACAAGTCTACAATTTCAAATACTTTATAAAATAAAAACAAATAAAAGCATCTACCAACATTCGAAAGCTTCCAAATATTTTAAACAAGCTATACAACAAGATTTACGAAAAAATACAGCAATACGAAACTATCGCCGACAAACAATACGCCAAAAATACACTAATCTAGCTCTTAGATACACGCCGCAAAATAACCTCCGAAAAATTCCTAGCGGCTATCTACCTAGGGTTTATCCGCTAATTCCATCAATACAAATCAAATACTAAGCCTCTGTCTCAATCTTGTTTGAACTTCTCTTCAAAGGATGATAGTTGGAAATGCCTTCCGGCTTGCCGACTAGGAATTTAAGGTCGTATCTCGGCTAACACCCAATCACTCAACGGAAGAGTTGGAGACTTATATGGTTTATCAACGCGACATCGGCATCCCAAAGTTATTTCATCCATATACCTATGCACGGGCCACTCACTCTCCGGCATTACCTATATATATAGTAACTGCTACAACCAGATGTCTTCTAATTAGTTGGGTCAGGTACACATTTGGGAACGATACCTCTGACGCAGACTTGCATATACGGCTATACTCTCGTTGGTCCAGCCCTTACAGACTGGGGTGAGAAATTTTTTTCATAAATCATGGTCCTGGATTGGTTCATTGCAGCGAAACTCAGTTAGACTCGACTGAACCAATCATAAAGCGGTTGAATGAAGCCACAACCTGGATGCACGCCTAAATATTAGGGATTGGGGACGTTTTGACATGGAAGCATGTCGACGCTGCCAAAGTCTTTGCAATATATATATGGTTGCTTCTATTTTATCGATCGGGAAGATTATCGATTCTCGGAGAAAGTAGGTATTCATCAAGTTAACGAACATGTGAGAGACCTACCGATGCGCCTTGAGAAAGCCCTTTTACTAATGGTGAGAAAGATGGGTCTACCAGGGTCCTGCTCGGGTCCAAGATCGGACATGCCCGTGTTCTCACAACCACCGTCTCCAGCTAGCCTTTCCAACCTTCTTCCCCGGAAGTTAGGCGTGATGGGAAATACTGTAGGCGGAGTTCGGGAAGGTCTGGATATTACAGAGGCACGTAATTATCGGCCGGCGTTCTCCATGTTAACATCAAGCACCAGCCTTGTCACCTCGCGGAAAGGCCGCAGCCGTAGCAAGGCTAGCATGAAGCGGTCATCTAGTCAGACTGGTGCCGCTCTGCCGCCCGGCAACCGGTCCTGCTCAACATCTCCTACGAAGGCGGGCAGCAATGCGACACCAAATCGGATACATCAACGCGTCATTCTCCGCGACTACAGTAAACCTATCTACGAAGCAAGCTCCCGAGCAGCTCTTCTCGATACGTTAGAAGGCTGCATTAAAAGACACGAGTCCTTACTCAAAGTTGGTCTCCTCCACAGGGACATTTCAATCAACAATCTCATAATAAACGAAGATGAGGAGAATTCTTCCTGGCCTTCATTTTTGATCGACCTTGACCTTGTCATTAGAGAACGGACTTACCTGCTGAAATGTCCGCAATGCCCCAAGAGAGCATGTCCGAAATGTCAAGCAGACATACGCCGAAAAAGATACCGTCATTAACGCGTATGATGAAATGTGAAGATTAGGTACCTAGATATGTGAACTCCAGATGAGCCACACCCCAGCTATTCTATTGGAGTTCATCGAAGGCACTCCGTTACAGTGGGATGCACCGGCCGTTTCTTGCATCAAAATACCCGCCCAAACACATAGAATAAGGCATCCAGACAACAGCTAGGCGCAAGCCTATGCGCAAGAGCGCGATACCGTTAAAGACAACCTTTTTGCAGGAAAAATTCTCCTTGAAGTCGAGCACAGACCAACAACAAGGGAGTACCGCGCTAAGCCCGAAATCCCTTGCAAACGAGCTTCACGCCAGCACTATTGTGGTAGCGGCTGTACGGCATATTGTTGAAAAATGCTGGACGCTGTAATGACGGAACATGGCGGAAACAGGTGGAAGGCATTCCCGTCGGTGCCCGCTGAACGACCGGTTTGGGACTGGCTTCGTTCGCTGGAAGACCACGCTGCACGGTGCGCTACACAGGCTTCATACCACCAAGACGGCCCACCAGTTTAAGGAACGTAAAGGCCAGTTATCTCAGAGGCTCAGACCAGAAGGCCCGTGTGTAAGTACCTTCACAGCCATACAACTTTTGAACCAATCAAAAGACGGCATTTTTGCCCCTCGCTCACACGGGATTTTGGTCTGAGGAACGAAGGTCGATTTTTTTTTTACTCCAGGTTGTAATTATTATTATAATCAAGTTATATCGTTAAATTTGCTATTAACTATTTATTGTTATTATTATTTAAATCTATAAAATATAATAATTTTATTACTATTTAAAAAATGTTGTTTAATTTAAAATTAGGCTTATTTTTTTAAATATTAAATATTAATAATATAAAATTAAAGCTTTTTATCGTTTTTTTTATTTTTTCCGTTTTTATTATTGCTGGTTTTTTTTATATTACCTATTTAATTAATAGATTTATTTAAGGTTTTTATTATAAAAAAATAAGTTACCGTTTTAATTTATAAATATTTTATCATATTTATTTTTAAAACTAGGGAATATTAAATAGCTTTAATTTATTAAACGAGGTTTTTTTTAAAAAAGAACGCTTCGACTAATAGCCCGAGTTAAAAAAAGGCTACCTTGGAGAACTATTTTTTTTTATTTCTTCAATTTTTCTAAATTAATCCCGGAAACTGTTTAAATAACTATAGATTTTAATCCGCTATAATATTTAGAATTATTTAGAATAATCGCGAAATATAAATTAAAATAATCGTAAATTATAAATTTATTTAGATTTTATTTTTTTTTACCGAATATATAGCTAATTTAAACTTTTTAGGCAATATATTAAATAACTAGCAAAATATAAAAAAATAAAAGCTATAGCTATAAAAAACGTAAAACGTAGATTTTATTAAAAATTATTATAAAAAAAACTATATTATTCTATAACCGTAAAAATATAAAAAAAGCTTAGTTTATTATATATTAAAAAATTAGGCTTAATATTTATAAATATATTATCGAAAAAAATATATATAAATAATATAATAATAATAAAAAAAGTTTTTAAATAATATTAATTTATATTTAAAAAAATTTAAATATAGGTTTTTAAGCATAATTTTAAATTATTTCAAAAATTATTATAATATAAAATTAGCTATTAATATTTTTAAATTTAATTATCGTTTTTTATAATTTTAAAAAATATATTTAACTATTATATTTTATATTTTTTAAATTTATAAACTTAACTATTTAAATTATATTTTATTATATTATTATAATAGTAATATAATAAAAAGAATAAAAAAATTTATATATATAAAAATTAAATAATTATTTTATTAATATATATAATATAATATAAATATATTTTATATTTATATAAAAATTATTATTTTATTATTATTTTTTTATTTTTATTAAAATTTATATAATTTATTAGTTTTTTTTTTATATTATAATTTGTTTTAAATTATATAAATTTTTAATATAACTAATTATTATTAATTTATTTTTTTTAAATATTTTAATTAAACTATTTAAAAATAGATATTTTAAAAATAAACGTTTATAAAACGTATTAAAGTTTTATTTTTTTTTTATATTATAATTTATAAATTAAAAAAATTTTGAGCTTTTTATTTAATTTATATATTACTATTTTTGTAGTTTTTAAAATTTTAAAATTTTTATCGATTATATAATTTGCTAATTTTATTAAAGCTAAAAATTTAAAAAAATTTTTATTAAAATACGAAATAATTTATATTAGTTTTTTTTTAATTAATATTATTTTAAAATTTATAAAATATAAAATATTTTAATAAATAAAAAATTTGAACTTAATATATTATTTAATTAAAATATAAAAAAAATCCAAAATTTTTATAAAATTAAAATAACTATATTATTTTATATTTTTCAATATTATAAATTTAACTATTTAAATTATATTTAATTATATTATTATAATAATAATATAATAAAAAAAATATAAAAATTTATATATATAAAAATTGAATAATTATTTTATTTTTATATAA
>MU389064.1:0-20135 GCA_022578795.1 Xylariaceae sp. FL0255 | reverse complement strand
CCGCGCGTACATGGCCTCGGCCTCGTCCAGCTTGCCCCGGTCGGCATAGAGGTTCCCGAGGTTGTTGACCGTGGCGAGCGTCGACGTGTGCCCGGGACCCCACGCCTTCTCCTTGCCTCGCAGCGCCCGCGCGTACATGGCCTCGGCCTCGTCCAGCTTGCCCCGGTCGGCATAGAGGTTCCCGAGGTTGTTGACCGTGGCGAGCGTCGACGTGTGCCCGGGGCCCCACGCCTTCTCCTTGCCTCGCAGCGCCCGCGCGTACATGGCCTCGGCCTCGTCCAGCTTGCCCTGGTCGGCGTAGAGATCACCTATTTTATGAAAGGCCCATTCTATGCCGTCATCGCTGTCTAGTCTCGTAATAGAGCATTTTGTCGCATGAGATAAAAGCCGATTTTGAAGTGACCAAAATTGATGCTCGTTCTGTGATGGAGCTTTTGCAGCTACACAGGCTACCATCGCTCGAGCTAAACTATTTTCTGGGTCTCTGTTCAGAACGGCAATGGTCCAGGAGTGCACACAGGCATGCATGCTATACCCCCTAGATCCGATCGAGTCCGAAGTCGAGATATGTGGTTCGACGAATCCATAGTTATGCAATGTACCAATCGCCTTGTTAAAGTTTAGTTCATCAGCCAGCTCGTGCATCCATGCTGGATCGTCGGTATTGGCAGCCTGGAGCAGTTCAAACCAGATGTCTTCGTTGTTGAAATATGCCCACCATCGAAGTAAATAAGCAGCGAGTCGATCTTTTGTCTGGACTTGCACGTACGAGAGTTGCCATGTTGAGCAGAGTGTGCGGTCTTGGTACGAACCCAGGTTCGGTGTGTCTGTATGAAGTCTTACCCATGATTCTTTATAAAGACGAAGGTAATGAGCAAGACTAATCGGAACGCGCCGTAAATATGTTCCAGCTGTAGCGAGGGCTAGAGGAAGTCCATCAAGCTCTTCCACCAGTATTTTCGCATTGCTGTCTGTATCAAGACCGTCGCGTCCTGAAGTCGTTGCGAGTATTTCAAGACTGTCATGAAGTAACTCCAGCTTTCTGACCTGAACTCGATGCCCTAGATCAACTTGCGATAATCGCGTCGTAACGATAATCGAGCCTTGGTACGCTCCAGGAATGAACTGGCTGATGTTGATTCCCGTATCGTTTATATCGTTGCTCAGCTTTGGATTATCGTAATTGTCGTATATTAAAAGCCATCTGGTGTTACCCGGCAGGCTAAGCCAGGCTTTGACGGCTTCTACCACTTTCTCCTGGTCCTGATGCAGATCTAGCGCCTTCAGGTGGCTAGCGTCAGGATGCCGCAGCAATATCTGCCTCGCTACTTTGGTGAAGCTCTGCTGGATAGAGGTTTCGTCTTTGATATTCAACCAGAATATAGCGGAGTATTCGTCTCTATATCGTTTCGCGTATGCGATAGCGATCTGTGTCTTGCCAATGCCGCCGAGGCCGTGGAGGACAACGAAGCGACGGCTCCCGTCCGACGCAAGTGTTTCGCGCATCTCTATCAATTCGCCGGTTCTAGCAACGAAATGTTGGGTTTCGGGAACGTCGGACAGGCTGAATGTGACAGAAAAGTCTATATATTGAGCTCCTATTTCCATTAGCTTCAGGTTTACTGCAGGAAGAAGACATTCTGAGATAATAATTACCTTTAACGGTCTTTTCGACCTCCTCTCGTAGTCTTTTTTGTGCCTTTTGCCGCCCTTCACCGTATATTAACGGCATATGAATGTCGAATATGCCGAGGAGTGAGTACGCTATGTCCTCCTCGTATTTTGTTTGGCGGCCACGGGCCCACGCTTCTCGTTCTGCGATCGTGAAGTTGGATAGAGGAGTCCCGTGGAGAGCCGTCGCGGGAATACCAGTGATGTCGCGTACTTGGGGCTCTAGGGATTGCTTATCGCCTAGGTAGGTTCCTTCCTTGGAGTAAAACTCGACTGCCTTGGGAGCAAGGAGTTCTTGGAGTGTCCATCCACGCGTGAACCATCTGCTATTCCAGAAGGCCGTCTCCCAGGATGGCATACCGTCTTGCGCACCAGTCAACACGGGGCTGGAGACATCGGAGAGATAGACGAAGCATCTTTTCGCATCGCGGTACCAACGGAACATGCTGTTGATAGCCGTCTGGAGCTCGATGCTGTCCGACTTGTCGATACAACAGGTATCGACCCAGAAGTGTCTCAGCCCATGTTGTGTCGCTTGGTCAGCGCAGAATCGAATCTTTTCGTATCCGGCCTTTCGTTGCCAACTATTTCGTCCATCCGCAAGATCTGCATAGACTACCTCGTCGGGTCCCCAGGTGTGGGAGAGGATCGCGTAGGGAGGAACGTTGTCGGGAGTCAGGTCTTGGGTCAGGCTGTAATTGCCTACGTCGTCGCGCCGCAGCAGCCGCATCGTGGAACTTCGAGGCCGAGCAGTTTAGGGCTCCTGCTGTTACTGTCACAGTAGAGAGTGTGTGTCGTGTTGCGTCGGATGCAACTGGCATCATCTCTGTCGGCGCGAAAAGATGCATTTTGATCGGTCAGAACTCGTAAGGCTCTGGATGCGGGGTATCGGTCGCAGGACTCAACCGTAGGCCAATAGGCCTGGTCCCATATGCATCCGATATGCATGTTGCGTTTCCATTCGTTCGTCATTCTTCTGATCCCTTTGTAAATATGCAGATTGCGATGAGGGCAAAGGTGAGTTGGAAAGACGGGAAGCAAAAGATATACGATAATACTGTAGTTGTCCTTGTTATACCCCTGTAGCCTCCACCCAGCCCACCGACTGACCTAGGTTAGTGTGCTATTTTTGAGTCCACTTGTCCTTTTCGTCTCAGTCGATCTACCTCGTCTACCTTACTCTCTCTCTCTCTCTTTCTTCCCCTCACTCCTTGCTCGTTAAATGCGACCATGGCGCCCCAGCTACATCCTGCACAGCGTGATCTCATTAGATCGATGATAAAGAGCGGGTTTCGGAGTAAAGTCATTGCATCTGAGATCGCCTGTAGTGTCCGCGCTGTCTAGAGGATTCGGTGCGAAGTAGAGACATCCCGAACGTCGAATACGACGAGGTCCGCCTCCGTCGGCCGCCGCAATCACGTTACTCAAGCAATGCGTAATGCTCTTTGTGACATGCTAACTGAACGATCGGATATGTATCGCAGCGAACTCGTCGATTTCCTAAGCAACAAATTCGACATCAAGGTATCGGAACGATCAATCGGTCGGACCCTGCGGTCCATGGGCTGGACCAGAACAACTATCCGCCGCATCGCCCAGCAACGGGACGAAGACCTTCAAGACCTCTATCTCCACACGATCTCTAAATACAAGTCCCACCAGTTGGTCTTCGTCGATGAGTCTGGCTGTGATCGAAGGGCTGGCTATCGATGCTGGGGATGGTCACCGAAAGGGACGTCACCCGTTCAGGTCACCAAGTACGGTCGCGGAAAACGATGGCACATTCTCCCTGCATATACGCAAGATGGCATCATGCTAAGACGTGTATATCAAGGATCGACGGATAGTGCATTGTTTGAAGACTTCATCGCTCAGCTGCTTCACCACTGTGGCTGCTACCCCGAGCCCAGATCTGTAATTGTCATGGACAATGCTTCCTGGCATCACTTAGAAAGAATGCAACAGATGTGTAGAGAGGCTGGTGTGAAACTCGTGTTCCTCCCGCCCTATTCGCCAGATTTTAACCCCATCGAGGAATATTTCGGTGTGTTAAAGAAATATATCAAGAAGACCTGGTCGGAGAACGAGGATTTCATCAGAGGGGAGTTCCAGATGTACTTAGAATGGTGTGTGGACGTGGTCGGCGACGACGTAAGCATAGCGCGTAGTCATTTTCGTCACGCAGGAGTCTCAATTACGCAACCCCATAGTCAAACGTTATAACCCTGAATTTAAAATACTATACTACAAACCGCAAGTAGCAGCAGTTAGACGTCTTCGGTTTCTATCTCTCGTGACTCTTTCCACCACGTCTCAATATTACTTTTGCTAGCGAATTGTAATGCAACGCCCGGCTTGACCCCGCTTCGTACTAGCATGTTGACAGCGACTTGTGGGTGCTGAACCATGGAGTTTAGTTCGAGAAAGTGATCCATCGCACACCGATTCGCGGCTTCTAATTCTGCCCTCCGCCTGTCGCTCTTCGTTTGCAGCAACGTCCAGTCGCAGTATTCTTCAAGCCTCTGCTCTGTCACCTACGATGCTCACGGACCTTTCGACCGCATATCCATGCCGACAATGGTCGGAGACATGGGTCTTATTGGACCGACAGTCTCGCGCGTCGTTCTCCGCCTTCCGCTTCCGGCTCTGAGCTAAGACATCCTGGATGATCCTGGGAGGGATATCGATGTCGACATCGACTTCATCTTCTTTTTCCCCTTCTTTCATCTTGTCCTTGATATGATCCAAGATATCTTCTAGGTGCCTCGCCTCAAGCTTATGGTGGTTCCCCTGTTGGTCGCGCCAGCAGTGAGGTCCTTGTTTACAATGTTTGCCTCTGCAACGATGATGCTTATAGACGCGGGTCCACAGACCGGCTTCCGCCACCCTCTGAATCCTCTGAGCTTCGGTAGCGCTTTTCTTTTTCGGTCCACTAGCCGACGCAGAGCTGCCGGTTTCTTCTCTGTACACAAGGTCGATAGCAAAAGTTATCTTCTTCCCTAGACTAAACAGGTCACCAAGCCCGTCGATGTGGCTGTCTAACATGTCCCAGTCAGTGTCAAGCTTATTGAAACGTTCAGCAAAGCCACGAAGGCGGGTTCGCTCGATGGATATGTGGACGTTCGTCGTTTCGCATACGTAGTTGGGTCCCGGGAACTTGTCCTTGTCCTTGAGGAGGTCAGTCATCTGGCACTGGAATGCCAACTTCCAGTGTGCGCTCGGCGGCACGCCAACATCAAGCTGTGACCCCGAACATACTTGTCGGGCTCTAATGTTATCGCGCTGGGATATTTTCCACCGAAAGTCATAACGGATCGGCTCGAGCGGCTCGCCACTGGACAGTTGATCTTGTTCAGCTGTGGGATGCGGCTCTGCATCATTGAAGTTTCCAAACTCGGAAGTTTGGCACTCCTGATTGGCGTCGCCGCCGTCGAAGAAATCAAAGTCGAAGATGTCGTCCATCGCCACGCTGATCGCTACGCTGATTGTAATGATCTTGCGCCTAGGTGGCAAGTTCGTTGCTGCGAGCACATTCCAGCGACATTGCCACCTTAGAGATGGGTCGCTGCCAGCTTCCATCACGTTCCATCAGCTTTTATGAAAACGGAACCCAATTCAGGGCGGAACGAATTGACTCGATCAAAAACACGTGCAATTTGCAATACACCGAAGTGATGCTCAGATGATCGATTCGGAATGCAGATTTGATATGTATGCTGCACCGGCGCCTACCTATTGCTAATAGTTCTTCTGTCCTGTTCAATTACAGTATGTACAGTAGCGCGGGTTATATTGTGAATTGCGAGACTCAGGAGGGGCCGAAAATGGACGTACAACATTAGTTGCGCTCTGTCACAAGGAGCGTCATCAAAATATGGCTCCGTTCCGCAAGGGCAACATAATGTCAGCCTGTCATCTTATGTAATCGGCCCTACGGCTGGAACTGGATGGTGGACAGGGCCAGTTTAGCACCTTTGGCATGACTATGGCATTGATGACAGTACTTGGAGGTACAACGCAGTTGCTATGCCATGCCAGTGGTGTCTGGAATTGGACCCTGCTATAATCTTTATATAATCAATTTCGCGACACCCATTTCGCCTTTTACTGTATTTAGTATATAATATATATAGAATTTATTGACAAATTGCCATTATATATTTATTTGACTATAGAAAATATAGCCGGGAATTCTTTTATATATTCTGATCCTATAAGGCTGGAACGGGTCTTTATTAAACCCGAAGTACAGTAGTTGGCGGCATTTGGCTGTTTGAGAAAGGTCGTTTTTTAATCTGAGGGCGGTGCCAGTCATCGGCCCGACGCGAGTTCCTTGACGGGGAGCAACGGTGGTGGACGTTAGCAGCTCTATATAAATGTTAGAAACAAGAGGTCTCCATATGCTCCGCTAATACCACATGGAAGGATCTCGGAGGTGGATTGGTAATACTTTTTGCCACCCTCGTATATATTATATTTAAAGAAAAAAGAGACAACACGAATACAGAGAAGAAAAAACACACAACAATCTTAATTCTAACAATAACCGTGGCCGTTTTCGAAGGGCTCCTGGCA
This sequence comes from Xylariaceae sp. FL0255, assembly GCA_022578795.1. Classification (NCBI taxonomy): domain Eukaryota; kingdom Fungi; phylum Ascomycota; class Sordariomycetes; order Xylariales; family Xylariaceae; species Xylariaceae sp. FL0255. The sequence continues at coordinate 13,889 of MU389064.1, read as the reverse complement.
TATATTAGGTATCGGTTCCCAAGAGTTTGGCAGCTCCGAGACTCAACCTTGTGTATTTCCTTGGTAGTGCTGACTGAACCAGTCCGGTGAGTACTTGGCTGCGTTCCGGCATAAGGACATGCATGGATCGTGCCATCGGGTTTGGAACTGGAGAGAATGATGGCAACCGGTACGGGTACAGTGGTGACTGCGGCAACGACCTCACACCCGAGGTCAAACTTGCATGATGTTCTGTCTACGTGTGACCTTGTCTAATTACGGCTCTTACCAAGTATGCTAATAGGCAAGTCATTACGATGATTTATAAATGGATACTGACAGGACGAAAGCGAGGCGAGAGCGAGAGCTTTTAATATGTAATTATAGCTGACAGTTCATTTTAGGTTCAGTACTTCGTGGCTGACGTTCAAATTAGACCGAGGCTGATGATATTGAGCACGTCAGCATGATGCTTATAAGAGTCCCCTGCACGGGGTAAGCACCTAATCTGCACGTCATCATCGAGTTTATTTCAGTGACATTTTCTGCCTAGGATGACAATAACCACGAGCTTGGAAGGCTCCCTGGAGTATATACTATACCGTCTATATTCATGAACCATACATACGATATAGTATATAATTATTCTCGTCCGTCTTCCTTTACTGTATCTTGTCCGACGGCAATAATCATTCAGCCACAACTGTTCTTCTAAATACACAATGATATTAGGCTCTGGCTCGGCCTATCTGGCCTTTCTATTGGCTTCTTTCAACACTCCAGCAGTTTCTGCTAATCTCAACGTGACTGCTATTGGCTATCATAATAACCAATCCCACTTTGAATGCTGGCAACTATGCTCACCCTTCATCTCCTCAGACCAGAACGGTTTAGTTGGCGCTGCAACTATGTCTCTGGGCGACGTTGTCAACATGACATATAACGTAGTGCCTCCTGGGTTTGACTCAGGTTTCCACACCACTCCTACGAATCAGTAAATCCCTCCAATTTGACAGAAAGAACATATCGAGACCGCTAATGATTTACTCAAATAGATGGCTCATCGTCCTCCAAGGGCTTGGTGTGGTAACGATGCCAGATAATCGCTCTATTACCTTCACTGCAGCAGGAGGGCAGGCAGCTTTAATCTTTGCCACTGATACGGCAGCGGTCAGCAAGCTGGGCCATGGGGGCGTTTCCCCAGGCATATCGGAAACAGTACTTCTACAGCTGCCGACCATGAATGGCAGTGTTCCCGAGCATAAGATACTGTATCATGATAAGCCATGCGGTGCGATCGAGTACATGGAGACATGAGAATCGATGATTGCAGACTTGCGGTGTGTAGTTATTTAGCAAGTATAACGAGCTGAGAGAGATTCTATAGATTGAGCTCTAAGATTTATTGTTAAGGAGCGAGACTAAAGAGAATAACTGGATACAAAATATTTCTCTGACTCTTACATATAGATAAATGTCGGGTCCCAATATTTAACTATATAGACCTTCGCCGTGCATTCCTAGTTCGTAGAACAAGCCGGCTGATCTGTTAGTTTGTAACTCAACGAACCGCTCTAGGGAATCCTGTCTCTCTAACTGATTCGAGAACGAGGGGAAGCCATACAGTTCACTGGAGTCAAGAGATTAACCTATGCCCTTTTAGTCTGGTCCGCTAGGGCTCCAGTCCTCGTTTCCATCGTAGGCCTTGTTATCGCATGGCTTCGAAACCTGTGCATCATTGTAAAACCTCTACCGCTCTCTTTCGGGATCAATGAGTGGTTTGTGCTGGGTTGTGGCAGCTCTGCTACTTCCAAAGTCCGCTTAGACAGCAGGGTTCGCCTAATTGACCTATTCAAGTATTAATGAGACTAGAAAAGTAAAGAAGGCATATATTATGTATATGTACCGCTTCCTGTCCACCGAGTCATCTTTAGACTCCTCTGGTTGTTTCTCTCCCAGGAACTTGGTATATCTCCTGCTGAGTCGAGACAATCGATTATTAGTCAGCCGTAGCTCTCTATTCTCCGAGATTACACGTTCGAGTTCGGCAGATTGAATAGAATGGAGTTCTTGCAAATGACGAAGTTGCTCAAGCAGGCTCCACTGCGCGTAATGTGCACCATCTGCAGCTGATTCGTGCTCCGGAATCGAGATAATGTCCAATTTTTGGAAAGGCATCTTGAAAAACGTAAGCAGCCTATCGATATAAACTTAAAAAGGTAAAAAAGGGGTTATAGTTTTGATTTCAAGTTTAATTTCAAGTTATACATAATTACTATCAAGACTTACACATACCATATACATACAAAGCCTTTAAAACATAACAGTCTAAATATATATAGTACTATTATAGAAATACAATAGTTCTATATATACATACTATATACTATGTATAAAAAATGCAATATGTATTATTAGTCGTTTTATTTAGAGCTGTTGCTAAATATAAACTATATTACACTATAGTACATACAGTAGAGTTGAGGTTCAGCGTCCGCAGGTCAGGATTAGAAGAACTCCAGGAGACGTCACGGATGGGGCACGTAGACAGTCTCCACCGGGCATGTATAAGTACTGGTGTCTGGAATGTCATCATCTAATTCTGGCTGACCATGTACCACAGTCGATTACGGACCTGGGTTCATTCATGTCTTGTTGTTGCAAACCAACAGGCATCCAGGCCCGATGACGGGCCAGCTCTTACTATAAACGGAGAGTTGCAACCCTAGGTCATGTGACCTACTCACTCCGCCCCCCCTTCTTCCTTGCATGAGCACTCCGAGCCATGGCCCACCCGACTCACTCAGTTGACATCGTGACCTTGACGATTCAACTCTCAAGCGTGGAACAACTATGAGTACAAATATCATGGAAACATTCTATATCTAGTTATTCTTTTAGTTCTCTCCTTAGCTATCAATCTTACAATGTACAACCTATTCTACAGTTCTGCACTGTTTCTGAGATAACGCATCTTCTTATGTGAAGGTGGGAGCCTAGTATAAGCCTCCTAGCGAGCACCCCCTAGTTGCCCTTATTGTTATCTACAAATCAAGACTCCAGCGTGGCTGTGTATCCAGAGGGATAACAGCGCTCGTTACACTTGTCTACATGGAACCCTGTCTATTTACGGCTCCTGCAAAGTAATTATGCTTCCAAGCAACTCATCCACAAAGGGATGTATGATCCAGTCTAAATTATGCGTCAGGGGGTTTTATCCCAGAGTGAAAGATAGCACCTAGATGGCAGTAAGGGGGCAAAATAGCTGTCAATAATAGGGGTTAGGATTCAATTCTATTGATTCCTGGGCCTATATATACACCGAATCACCCCTGTCTAGGTACTAGGCTAGTCTTTCGCTGCAGGGTGGCACCTAATAGCCTGGAATTATGTACATACCAATGTGATGTCGCCGGCTTCAGTTGCCACGTGGATTACAGCCCGGCCTTCAAGGTCAGTCGCATTGTGATCATTATTGGCCTCTAGGCTGTGAAGCCTGCCGGGGATGCAGTCGCTGCGGAAGCTACACGCGCATAATGCTGGGCTATGTAGGGTGTAGTTTTCCGACGCTCTTTGAGGGACAATGCCGGAGTCTCGTAGCAGTATATAGGGTGTGGGTTGTATGGTGTTCACTATAGGGTGGTCCCAGGCCCGTGTTGGGTTCGTGCCAGATGCCATGCTGAAAATTTTCAGCTGTCTGGTCGGATATTCCTTCCAGAGGTGCCTTCCACACCGTTGTGAAGCCTGTGTGTAGGCCGTAGGTCGACATCGTCTTTGCCACCCATTGTTATACCCTTGCAGGACGTATACGAAAACACTTCATGTTTTCTATAGGTCCGTCGGTCTGTCCGATGCCCCTACATACAGGCCTCGCCTGATACGGGGATGACAGACAGCAGGGGATTAATAGACTTTTCTTTTGGCAAAGCATTTCTCCTTCCATCCGGACGTTGATAATAGACTAGCTGATGCATCCCGTGGAATCCTTTGGTAGAGCCCCATCGCATGATCAATTGCGAAGGAAGAATATGGGGCTGTAAGACCCAGGGGCTTACTTTGAAGAGAGAAAGCAGCCTAGAGCGTAAAGACAGGGATCCAAGAAGTATATAAGGGGCGACGAGTAATCTCGTCACATTCTCCAGACGTTCTCCTCAATTCTCTTACACCTTATACATCCCGCAAACCAACTTCTGGCAGTAATGGGACAATACTTACTATACCTCCTGCCAGAGCCAAATTGCCGAAGACAATCACATCCAGGGACAGCACCATGCCTAGCAAAGACACGCTTACCGCCGTCCGCAGCCTCCGGAACTTTCTCTATTATGATCAAGCCGTGTTTGCCGTGGGAGGCGCCATTAGTTCAGCCGAGCCCAGCAGTCTATCGGCGACAAAAGGTTCTATGCCCTCCCAGACGAGCAGGTCTTCACCCGTCGTCACGATCCGGTGGCAAAATTTGGAGGACGACCGTACCTGCCGCACTGTTTCGCTGCCCCTTCTCAGCAAGGAGGACCCAGACTTTACGGGACTGGTTTGTGATTATCACGAGGGCCGTATGAGTAACGTTACCGTTGATTTCAGCCCGTACGACATCGGGATCTTGGATGCAGTTAGCCGGCTCCTGTACCCAGGCTACGGCCCTGTCAAGGATTGGGAAGTAAGAGCTCGGCTGAGCTCGTTCAATGTAGGCCCAACCCTATTCATCCAAAGGAGGTGGCGCTCACTAATCCGGGCCGTGGCCTTCCCCACGTAGATATGCAGCTCGGGGCGCGCTAATACACTGTGTTTTGATCCCGAGCCACGCTCCGAACAAGGATATGGTCGTCTTCTCGTTTGCCTGCCTTACAGGCATCTAGGGGGCTCGCTCACGCTGCTCTGTCAAGACGGTAAAGACGATACCCGGACTCTGGAGCTGGATTGGGCGGAGGAGAGCGGATTTGGCAAGATCCAGTGGGCCGCCTTTCTCAACCCGACTCATGTCTCGCAAAGCGCTGTGACCCAAGGTCACAGCGTCGTCCTCGCCTATACCCTGTGGCGGACCTCATACGGCATAGGCGAGGCGCCTGTGCCTCTGCTCATTCTGGACGTCACGACACAGTCGTATTATCGGGAAATGGAAATTGTGCTTTCAAAATGCAGAACGAGGACGAGGGGGAAATAACGGTCGGCTATTCGTGTGCAGGCGATTATTCGTTCCCCTTGATCGAGATGTCGCCCTCGGCCGGTGAGGGTCTGCAAGGTTTCCTTACGGGCACTGACCTTCTCGTTTACCACATATTTGTGCGGCTCGCCTGTAACGTGCGCACGCGAATCGTCCCCTACCAAGACAAAGAATACGCCGATAACGAAGAGAAGACGCAGGACGCGGCCGACTCACGCCCTTCACCGCTCCCGACGCCGGATCTTCCCAAGAAGATCTGGTGGCTAAACCATAGCCCGGATTCATACAGGGGCTTGTGGCGTAACATGCTGCTCTCCGTGAAACGTGACAGTGGGAGGGAGGGCTTGGAAGGCCGCCCTTGTGCGACCGTCATCATCGCCACGCTAGCTCCTCGGAGAAGACAGCGCGATGCTGAGCATGTCCCTGTTACTCCTATTCCGGCTGCTCTTGTCCCTGCTGGTCCTCCTGCTACTAGGACGGCCGGGGCGACATTGCCCCCACGGAAGAGAAAACGGTACCCCGAATCAGGGGAAAATAACGGAAACAGAGAGAGGAATGTATTTTCGCCGTAGCTTCGGGAATATATACAGGCTTTTCAGGCTAGTCGCGATCTACTAATAGTTTATCGAAATTTTCGAATATAGTCGTTGGCAGGATGATGCGATGTGCGGCTTGGAGCAAGGGGTGAATTATGCTTTACTTTTCTGGTTTGGTGTCGGCAACGACTGGGCCGGGCAATATTACTTTTGTAGATTATTCGGAATGGCTTGTTAGTACCCTTTCAGGAACTTTAAATGGATACGTTGTTACATACATATATAGTATCATTACATACAGTACGTATGCTATATTATAGTACATTTATTCATACCCGTCTTATGTAACGCCTGTTTGCAATTTGTCGGGTCTTGGGCTTGTGGCTGGGGCGGTATGAGAGTGGGGTGGCCTGTGCCGTGACTAATTGGTACCCCACGTCCTCTCGTCCTTCGTCATCATCATCCGTCGCCGACGATCATGGTGAAGCACCATCTATTTCACTTCAGCCCTTGGGTAGCTTTAGGCTTACCCCGCGAGTCCAGACCTACAGTTCAAGAAGCACAAACGGCGTTCAAAAGGGCTGCACTACATTGTCACCCCGATCATCGTAACCGCTTCAAGATCCTAGTCAATAGGTGGCTATCCATTGATCATTTGAAACATGCATTGGATTATTTTATCGACCTCGGGGCGAACGGTATCTTAAGCGCTCTATATCCGCCCGACAACTTCGCCGAATTCCCCGAAACATTTCATCCTCAATTCACTCTCGGTCATGCAGACATTTACACAGAGGCTTGGAGGTCAGGTTTTTTCACTTGCACCGTTTGCTACATGGTTATGAAAGCAGGGTCTAGGGCCGAGCATCTCACTTCTCATCATCTATCGGTCTGCCAACTCTGCGACGAGATTGTTCCAACAGACAGCCTACTTGAGCATTGCTACCAGCAGCATAGCATCTACCGTCCTAATTTTGAAAATCTAGCAGCTACCCTACGGAACTATCACACTTGCCCTTATTGTTACCAGCGCTTTATAAGTTTACGAGTACATATTGAGTCCGAATACCGCTGCGATTGTCGAGGTAAAGACGAAGCGTGGGAAGAGCATATCGCCAGGCAACATACATGTTGCCGCATATACCATCGAGACATAGCCCAGCATCTTCAAGAAGACTACTTTTGCGGATGCCAAGACCTTGGAGATTGTCCCGACTTTGCCGACCACGTTAGGCGCCATCATATATGCCCAGTTTGCGGCAGATATGATACAGATCTGGCGCGACATGTTTCGCTCTACCATTTTTGTCGGCACTGCGATGCACCGCAAGATAATTTGCCTGAGCATATCGAAGCCAACCACAAGTGTGCCTCCTGTTCTGACCTGGTTACTAATCTAGAGGACAGTCGACGTTTGTGCGACTCGATACGAGCGGTGGGTCATGACCTGGAGGGAAATCGGTTTCATTGGAGGCGCACTCCGGTCTTGATAAATGCCTCGTCACGTAGGTCGGTGGTGGCATACCGATCGGGACAGAAGAGGCATCAGTCATTGTTGGGGTTGGCGGATTGTGGCGATGGATCTTGGGGCGGGTATGACGCAAGCCCAGAGCTGTGGGTGCATGCCGGACTGTGAAAGGAGGGTGGCAGGCGTCAACGATCTCGGTCTTCGGCGGTGAACTCGAAAGCGAGGCTAAGGGCAGGCAGGACGTCGATGAGGAAGCCGGCGGATTTGGCGAACTCGGGCGCATATTCGTCGCGACTCCAGATTTGCACCCTATAGATTTTGTTCGAAGCGGGGTTAGTAAATGAGCAGAACGGGGTGCCCATACCAGTAGACAAGTAAACAAGGCGACGGTGTGACTGATGAGAGAGCCCAGCTGTGGTGGCGAATGAGTAAGGATTGGCGGGTGAAGGTCCGTTGGGGCGGAGGAGGGAAGTATGGAACCTAGGTTAGCTGGTCGGGGGCGCTGGGCAGTGCCATCAACCACAACTAATACATTTTTACTTTTACCAAACGGGGATACCGCCCTGCCTCGTTTCTCACTACAAATGGTACTATTGGGTGGAATCTATCACAGGTGATAGTTGATAGGGGTTGGTGATAATAATAGTGTATTGAATCATAGTAATTGATGGATAAAAGTGAACCTTAAAATCCCTAATCAGGCCTTATCGTTATCTTATCTGGCCGTTAGCTAAACTCTACCAATTAAAGAATAAAACAACAAGTCACGAACCTTCTCTCCTATTTCTCTGCTGTAATTCCTGATCTTCAAAGATGTCAGACCCCTTCGACCTTGCTGTCTTTTTTTTAGAGGAGCTGAATAGTCTTGGAGAACACCAAGATATTCAGGTCGAGCCTGTCATCCTTCCATTTATACACCAGCTTATCACGCACGCAACGGAATTATTCAATCAAGAGCACAATCTAGTAACCATCCAAATCCCGCTCAGAAGCAAGCTAGTACTCGTTGGGGATCTGCATGGTAATACAACAACCTCATTGAAAACAAATTTTGCATATCTAAGCTATAAAACAGGCCAATGGAGGAACCTTCGTGAGATTGTAAAAACGGAGGGGGAGCCGTTGTCAAGTAATAAGTATATATTCAACGGTGACTTCGGTGGTAGAGGGCCCCAGTCATTGGAAACCTTCCTGGCCCTTGCCTCATACAAGATCAAATATCCGGAAGCTATCTTTCTGACTCGCGGGAACCATGAGAGTGATGGCATAGCGAGCGAAGATGGATGTCGACAAGAAATCCAATCGCGCTTAGGGGTAGATACCTTAGCCATCTTTTCATCTTTCTTTAAAGTCCTGCCTCTGGCTGCCGTAGTTAAAGGCACCCAATCTACGGCAACGCTGCTCATCGTCCACGGTTGCGTTCCCGTTGCTGACACCGGTACTGTGACTTTGGAGCAAATTGCCGAGTTGGAGAGACGCATCGAGCCCCCCGAGGGGGCCGCCAATCTGGTTACACAAAAATTATGGAATGATCCATGCGCGGAACATGGGACTCATCCCAGTGAGCACGGAGGTTGGGGCAAAAGGGTTGGACCTGACGAAACAGCGAAGTTCCTTTCCCTGAACAAACTCACTGGCATATTTCGAAGCCACGTAGAAATACATAGCGTGCAAGAGGACTATTCTGGATGCACTACAGGTAAGGCAATGCTCCCAGACTCCGATACGCTCAGAACTATTAATAGTCACAGTCTACTCTGCTCATCCGGACCATGCGTCATGGTTAACATTCAACGAAACGCTTACTTGCCAGATTGGAACTATCCAATTTGCTAACGAGCACCCCGAAAACTATGTAAGTCTTGCTCCCGTATGTAACTGATGATGCATTAATCCCTGGTGGGCAGCGATACCTCGGCTTTGATTGATGATCCCTGGGGACACTGATAGGATCATTCTTACCGAAGGCCGCCGAGTTCGAGCTCTGGAGGGTCCCGCGTGGCGATGAGAGCACGAGGCAGCTTGCAACGACTAGGAAGAGGCAGAGGCCTCACTCTTTTAATGTCTTTTTGCGGCTTATTTATTTCACCCATCAATAGGAATGTATCACTGGGATGGATAGCTGTGATTGTGGTTATAGCGAGCACTCTTGCCTTATCTATTTTCTCTCTCTTTTTTTCTTATATTATGAAGGAAGGAATATATTTTATGGAACCTGTAGGTTGTGCATATTCTAGCAGTATTGTATGCTTGTTGCTCTTTGTGTAAAGTATAGCTCACTCCAAATGGCCCTCACAACGTCGTCGTCTCCCTGGCAGCGCCTTAGCCAGACGGCTTCGCTCCGAGAAACTTTATGCCCGGACGTTGGGGCGATCTGTGCCTGGCCTCTTCATACGAGTAGAAGTTGAATATGCGTCATTTGCTGAGCTAGCCTTCCCACCGGGAGCGTTTCGGTCAGAGCATGCTCCGTCAACCGTCTCGGTTCTTCTACCGTCGGTACTGCCCCGAAACTGGAGCCCTTCCTTCTGTACCATGTCTCCGCTGGCGTAGACGGCGCGGTATGGCCGTGGGAGTCTTTCGAGACTGATGCCGAAGTTCTTTAAGAGGAAGCTATTTGCATACTGCTCCAAGCTTAGGTCTTCATCTCCGTCTAAGGTGCTAGCCCCGTCCGGACTAGTATCTTCTGCTTCATCAAACTGGGCACCTACAGACTGCAGAAATGGACAGCTCTTGTCGCTTACGGAGTCCGACGCCGGCAATGTCTGACCAACAATATTTTTTATCACGTCTAGCTTTTGAACACGACTATGTCCGATTTCGAACCCGAGCAGGATTTTGGTAGAGCTATCTTTCTCGATCGTCAGTTAAAAGGCTTTCTTAAGGCGCCTCGGTAATTCTCTTACATGTTCGTTGACTAGATTAATACTTTTTCTGAAAATATAGGTCACGGTATATGAATAGACAGCGTGGGCTGCGACAATCTTCCCGATTGACGAAATGAAAGCGATTATATATATTACGAGGACTTTGGTAGCGTCGAAATGCTCCAATGTCAAAACATCCTCGATCCCTGGTATTTGGGCCCCGATTCGGGTTGCGGCTCAATTCAACCGGATTGGTTCAGTCGAGTCTAACTCAGTTTCGCTGCAACGAACCAATCCAGGACCATTGTTAACGAAAGAAATTTCTCACCCCAGTCTGTAAGGACTGAACCAACGAGAGCATAGCTGTACATTCCAGTCTGCGTCAGAGGTATCGTTCCCAAATGTGTACCTGATCCAACTAGAAGACATCTGGACGTAGCATAGTTACTATATAATACATGGCTAATGCCGGAGAGTAGGTGGCCCGTGCATAGGCATCTGGACGACCCTGCATGAAATAATTTGGGACGTCGATGTTGCGTTGATAAACCACATAAGTCTCCAACTCTTCGGAATACGTGGAACTTTCCCAATGCGTAGGCAGCGTTTTCCCCTAGTTTGGATGGGGAGGAAGGGGCTTTCGAGCGATCCAGATATGCCTGGCATTTAGTATTAGCAATATTTGAGAGCGTCAGCTGCATACTGAGTCAGCTTACAGTATACAATAAGGGCGCAGCTGACGCCTGCAACTATCGTTCTTGACTCTGTCTATGAGGTCACGAACGTCCTGTTCGGGAATATCCAGCCATTGAATGAGGGGTTTCAAGGTCAGTGCCTCAAGCCCTTGGGTGAATCCAAGGTGAAACCACCGAGCTATATTCCTTAACTCCTCTGTAGCTGGCCAACGGTTCAAAGGGACGATGACTTCTCGATGCTCAATGTCAACAAACCCAGCGTGCCTCATGAGATCCTCTCTGTTCATAGCTAGATCTAGCGGCATGCCAGCACGGTCAAACCCCTCTTGTAACTTATCCGACCACTCGCAAAGGGACGTTTCTCGCATCAAACTCTCATTGACATCGCTCCTCGGACGCCAGTCGACTTCCACCTGTTCCAGTAGACCGGATCCAGCTTTCATATGTCTAATATCTCTAGTAAGTTCTCTGACCCTTCCATTGCAGCAAAGGACACACCTGAAGGTATTGTTGTAGAGGCGATCCCAGCGTCTGATACTGCCACTAAGCATACGCATATGGATAAGATCAAATGAGTCCAATCCCGTACTATCCCACGAAACTTCCATGTCTTTCTGTCTGAAAAGGACGGCGGGTGGGATCCTGAGTTGATTCAGTTTTATATATAATATCGATTTGGAGTGTAGAGTAAACGTACTGAAGTGGCTGCATGTAGCTGAGATCCCAGCCTTCGATGTCGTAAGTACGCCCTTGCCCAATGAGACCACTAGGCCACAGTTAGAATCTATTAAACATTTACTGGCGTCAGGGTATGACGGACTCTGCCATATCGATAGCCCATAAGCCAGTTCCACAGCCCAGGTCCAATATTTTCAGGTGTGAGGAGGATGGCAAATGCGAGCAGAGACCTGGAAAAGGAGAATCGTCACGGGCCCGAACAATCGAGAAGAACTTATGGAAGATATCCAGCCGATCGCATTCCGTCTAGATACGTATTATACAGACAGTTGCTAGATGATTAAATAATTCAATGATCGCCTACCTCGTCAGCGGGGAGCATATATCTCCCCTGGCCAAATTTAGGGTAAAGCCGACCCCATCGTTCCGTATGTGAAGTACTACACATCGTTCAAGACGTCGACGCTGTTTTCGCTACGATGAATACTTGAGTATATAGTAGTATTTGAGAGCTTAAATATTTTAAAGCGGAAAGTATCTGCTATGGACTAATTAATACCAGTTTACCCTAGCCATTGATAGTGATCTTGCCTGCCTCCCGAAGTTATTCCGAACTTCGGGATAGCCCGGCTAGCAAGTTCTAGGCCCTTTTCAAATTTGTTCCGCTGGGTGATTGGCGTTGGCCGAGATGCGAACCCAGATCCCAGGTCAATGGCCTTCTCCTTTGTCATCGGCAAGCTAGAGGGCACTCCAACCCCCTTCCATTGAGGAGAATAAGATTAATAGAAAATCATGGTTATATTCCTCCGTACGTACATCCCAACCCGGTAGAAAAGTGGTATCATTGGCTTTAGACCTCCGAATCTCGAGAGTGCTGATTCTCACTTTCCACTCTCGACAAGAGTTTCCTGAAACGATGTGTTGAGCCTTTCCTCAGTTTTGTAAGACGAAGTGTCGTTTTCTTCTTCAAAGTTCCAATTAGACTATTTATAACTTCGTTGCAAGCTAAACAAAAAGCCGACTGTAATGTTTTAACATCTCGAAGAAGCCCCAATGTTTGCTTTGATCTCTCCCAATTCTGGGTTAACTTATCCAGGGTCTCGCTGACCGAAATGACATTGTGGCCAAGGCGTACGAGGGTAGTTGGGTCCTTTCCGTGGTTGTATAAATAATAGATGGATATCGTGATAGCGACTCGGCGAAGAGAGATTGTCGAATATATACTGACGGTGGCCTCCCGGAATCTGTCATGGCAGTCCCCTACCTCACCAGCCATGGCCGAGTCCGACCTTTCGCTACCAGCCTTAGCATTGCTACCCTCGAGAACATTCTCGCTAATAATGTTCAGTATGATAACGGGTAAAAAAAGCAGGATTCCAGAATACGTACAATGTCTTATCTCTTGTCTTTTTCCACTCTTGAGACTTATTGGTGGCAGGCAAGATTAGATACCAAGCCACAAAAGCCAAGGCGAGAAACATCATGAATGGACAAACAAGGCAGGCCCAAATAGAAAAACCGGCCTCATATACGCTGACACCTGCCATGAAAGCAATGGCGGGAATCTTCAGGATGCCTTTGACAATCGGGCTGAAGCATTCAGTCTTCCTGATCAACACTCCATCTTTGTATTCGGGGCTAGTCCGAACCGCTTGGTACGCAAATTCTTCTAGAACGAGCCGTAACATCAACCACAAGGCATCTTCCAGAGCGTCTGTGGGAACACCGGTCCAGAGGAACGTAGGCCCGTATTGCGAAAGCTTCAACCAAGTTGGTATGAATCCGCACATGAAACAAAGCACGAATGAGTTCGCGACTAAAATGACAGGCAAGCAGGTCGGTCGGGGGACGGGCGACCCTAACAGGGGAGACATTTCTGATAAGGCGGACATTGGTGACTTGCTAGTCACATTCAAAAATAGGCCAGGAAGATCAACTTGTACACTTCCAAGCATACGAACCAGGGCCCAATATGGCGATCGAGAGGAAATCACAAATATAATATGTTATTGTACTCACTCTTCCCCAGAATATGCTCGGATAGATGGACGGAAATCGTACCCTGCCCCAGTGATTCCGTTATTGTACAGCTGCAGGTAATTGAAGGGAGAATTACATATTAAAATAACTTGAAGATAAGTACTTATGCATGCTTAATACATTGTAAAGAGAGAGGCATAACCAAATAACAGGCCCGTAGGCGAGAAATATCCACACTTGGAGGTATAGTAGGCACAAGAGCCTATATGATACTTCTATCCGCGGCAAACTACATTGGCCAACGCACAGGCTGCTTGAGACTATTGGACGCGTGGATGGCCGGAATCCCGACTCCCTACAAGGATCTCCGTTTATTGGATCGGCTGGCAGGGAAAACGAATAGTATGCAGTATCGCTAGTGGCCATCAGCTGCTCCTTTCGATCGTGTTACCCCCCACGAGAGAAATCTATTGTTCCGACCCGCGTAGACCGATGCTCCAGCCTTCCGAGAGCACTGGCCAGACCGGC
>MU389063.1:0-23644 GCA_022578795.1 Xylariaceae sp. FL0255 | reverse complement strand
TTAATTATTAAGACAATTGTTATTAAATTTAATAATAGTATTAATATTTTTTTTAAATATTTATAAATAATAATAAATATATTTTATATTAATAAGTTTTTAAATTATAGTATTTATATTTTTTATAAAATTAATATATAAATTGTTTTTTTTATATAAAATAAAATACAATTTATTTATAAAAAGTTTAAATTAAAATAACGCAATTATTAAATATATTAATATAAATAATATTAATATTAATAGTATTAAAATTTTATAGCTATATTATTTTAAAATAAAAAAAGCTTAAATTTTTGTTTTAAGTTATTTTTATAGTTTATAAATTGTAATAATAATAAAATAAATTTATTATAAATATTAAATAGTAATTTTTTTTTATTTAACTTTGCTTAATTTTTTTTTTACAACGTTATATAAAGCTTTTAATTATGCTATGGTATTTATTTTTTAATTGACTTTTTTTTTAAGTATAATATATATATATATATATATTGTTTTTATTTTTAAAAATAAAAAAGCGGAATTTTTTTGTAGCGCAGATTTGTTTATTAAAATTATAATATATACAATCGAAAGTAATAAAAAAAAATATAATTAAAAATAGTAAAGTTAATAAAAAAAAAAGTATATTATAAGCTATATTTTAAAATTAAAACAACTATATATATATATATAAATTAAGCTTTATTACTGTTAAAAATATTATTATTAATATATAATTTATTTTTAAAAAAAAGTTTTTATATTTTATATTTAAACTAGCTAGTAAATAGTAGAGAATTAAAAAAACAAAATATATATAATATATAGTAAAGATTAATATAAAAGTTTATTATATAGCAAGAAATATTTAATTAAAAGCTTTAATAGCCGGGGACTTCTTTAATTATTATTTAAATATTTTATATATATATATATATATATAATTAATTAAGTTAATCTTTTATTAATAAATAAGGTTTTAGAATTGGATTTTGAACTTTTGCCTATAACTTGGCGAGTTCGTATTGGAATCAATAATAATTACTATCATTTGAAAGATAACTTCAAGCTCTTTGGAGCAGTGATCCCGCAGAGATGGCGGAAGCAGCGCGCGGCGCTGCGGTTGATGTTCCTATGGAAGACCCCTTCATAGACACGCCTGTAGGGCCACCTAGAGACGTATATAAAGGCGGTAGCAACGAGCTTCTAAACTCGAATACTACCGTAAACGATTTTGCCAAAATAGGCAAGCTGCTTAATAAATATTTATAGCCTATTATCTACCTAACTGCGAGTAGTAGAGAAGATAATACCTAGCTTTTGTAGGCAGAGAAATGCCGAGGAGCCTCCTAAAAGCTTCTTCAGCATATAAACGTCGAAATTGAACGGCGCGTTGCCGCAAAGATAACCAAAGCTATCGCCGAAGCTCCCGTTACCCGCTGCTACTTCGATAATACTTTTAACAAACTAAAAAGCAAAATATTAGCGCCTACTACTACTAGAACCTAAGCTTAAGCTGCGGCTATAAAAACTACCTAAACTTATTAATAAACGCTTAATATAAAAATATTACTAATCTAACGAAATAGAGAAATAGTAGTAAAAATAAAAAATATACCGCAAATATTTAAAAAACGCCACCTTTTCGAGATTATAAGCGCTATTAACGCAGTAAATAAAAATATACAAGCAATTGCAGCTAAAAAACTCTCGAATAAAGACGTAGTAGTTATTTTTAAAAATAAAATACTAGAGAAAAACAAATAAATAGTATAAGCCTTCCACTAATAAGCCAAAATACAACGCTAAAAAATTGCCGTTATTATAAAAAATTTATCAACAACCTATCTAAAAGAAATAAATAACAAAGCAATTTTACTATTATTACTAAAAGCGGTATATTTTAACTTAGTCAAAGCTAAAAAATCGTTTTCTAAAAACCTTAAAGCGTATATAAATTTATTAATTCTATAAATTAATACTCTATAAATAGCCCTAAAATTTATAAATAAAAATTTTCTATAAAAAGCTTAATTTTTTAATTATAAACTTTATATTACGGAAATAAAAATAAAACAATATTTTAAATACTATAGATATAGCCATTTTGTAACTTACTACTAACATTAAACTATTTATAGATACTACGTAAAAACGCAGCATTTCGAGAAAAAAAAATTATTAATCCATAAAGCAAAACAATACGCTACTAAAATACTATAATTACAAAAGCCGCTATAAAGCTTAAAAAAAAATATATAGCAAAAATACAAAAATAAAAAAATATATTAAAACAATATATATTATATATTTTAAAAGATTTTAAACTAACAAAAAAGCCGCAGTAATAATACGTTATATTAATAATATAGCAACTTTTATTATATTTATAAAACTTAATAAAATTACTAAATCTTTTATAAAAAGGTATAAAAATAATAGAAATTTTTTAAAAACTCCAAAACAGACTTCCTATTTAAAATAGCAACTACTAACTACGCCAAAAAATATATCGCAAAATTAATAATTAATATAGCTTATTAAAATATAAAAAAAAAATCTAAAGCAAATATAAAAAAAACGTTATAAAAATCAAGTTATAATTTTATTATTATTTAAAAACCGCTAATATAGCAATAAAATAATTTATATTACCCGTTAACCAACTATAAATTTATTTAAAATAATAATAAAGCCGCGTTATATATTAATATACAAATAATATTAAAAAAAATTTTCTAAAAAAGCAGTTAAAACTAAGCAAACGTTAAAATCGAAAATAGCAATAATATAATTATAATATAATCAATATATTCCCTAAACCCGTTAAATAAAAATTAAGAAAACATTTTTAAAAACCTTCTTTAAATATTTCTACTAAGACGCTATCTATTTATTAATAATTTTAACTTATATAACCCTAACTAAAATATCTATAAACGCTTTTTGTAAAACGTTGAACAATTTTTAAAGTTTACGGCATAATAGAACTTATTGCTATATATTCCGGTAGAAGAACTAATAAAGATTATAAAAAAATAAAAAAACTTGACTATAAACTATATTTAAATATCTAAAACGCTGCTAATTACTTACTACAAAGATCTAAAATAAAAAAATTCAAATTATAAAACTTTCGGCATAACGATAAATAACCAAAACAGCTCCAAACGCGCAAAACGAACTGCAAAAAGCTAAAATTGGCTAAAAATAAACGCTATAATAATATTTACCGAAACAGAAAAATAATTTAAAAACTTAAAACTTCCTAAAAGCGCTAAAAAGCTCGATAAAACTTATAACGAATTTATAGTTACTTTAATAAAAATCGCTAGTTTTATAATTTTATTAAAAACGTCGATAAACGGCAATACTAAAAATTTTTGCTATATATTAAAAATTGCAAAACTGCAAAAAGAAATATTTAAAATATATAAAAAATACCGCGAAAAATATAGCAAACGGGCTTAAAAAACATTTACAACGGTATTAAAAAAGCTTAAAAATGCCGTTTACTATATAAAGCAACGCGCCTAGCACTACGTAGTTACGAAAATATTAAAAAACTCCAAAAACTTATAATTTTTAGCAAAATAAACACAATTATTAGATAAACCGAAAACAAAAACGACATCGGTACTATTATTACGTAACGTTCCTAATAAGCTTATCAAAACGTATATTTATAAAAAACAAGCAAATAAATTTATAAAACAATTCTTTCCATTATTACAAATAGATATTAATAATATTTTAAAACGCTTAAAAAATTACAATAGCTACTAAAAATTCGAAATTAATTAAAAAATATTTATAAAAAATATTACAGCTTTAATACGCAAATTAGCTTCTTAAAAAGCTTCGAAATATAATTTATTATTAAACAGTTTATTAAAAACTTACAAAAAACTATTATAGCAATACTTAGCAGTTTTATACCAAACAAATTTTCGGCTCGCTTAGTACTCAACGAAATTCCGAAAAATACAAATTATCGTAATACCGAAGCTAGAAAAATCGCCAGCGGTACGTTAAATATCGAGAAATTAGAGACTAATTTTACTTATCAACACGGTAAGCAAAATATTTAAAAAAACTTTTTATAACCGTATTACAAAAATAGCCAAACTACATTACTTATTTTTAAACAGCTAGATAAACAAATAGCAAAAACGTTCTATAAACTTAACGATTATAATAGTAGTAAAAATAGCAAAAAAAATATTAAAACAAAAAAATATCGCCTTTCTATTTTTACTCGATTTTACAAAAACGTTTAATAAAATTAACTATAAATACCTAATATAAATAATATAGCAAAAAAACTATCTATTATAAATAATTACGTAATTTAAAAACTTTTTAATAAAATACGCAGCATATTTAAAATTCGACAACGAACTGTCTAATATCTACCTAATTACGGCTAAAATACTACAAAAATTACCGCTGTTTTTTATCTTCTTTTTATTTTATATAATACTATTTTACAAAAAACTTGCCAAATACTTTAAAATAGTAATAATTAGCTTTATAAATAATATAAATATTCTTATAAAAAATATAAATTTTACTAAAAACTGCAAAATCCTCAAAAAAATATAAAAAACCTACGTTTTATAAATATAGCGTTACAGCATATAGTTTAACCTTATAAAAAGCAAATTAATCTATTTTACGCACTAAAAAATAAGCTATATAAATACTTTAACGCTTTCTAAAACAACCGTTATACTAAATAATAAAACGCGCTTCTTAAAAATATATTTCAAACATACGATAAACTAGAAAATATATCTAATATATATTAAAAAAAAACTTACTACCTAAAAATACGTAATTATAAAACTAAAAAACTTAATATAAAAAATTAGCGTTATTAGAGCTAAATAACTATATATATCGATCATAAAAAGCATTTTAACGTATAGCATATTAATATAGTATTCTTTTAATAACGAAAATATTTTTAAAAATATTATTAAAAATCTTAAAAGTTACTAAAAAATATATATTAAAAAAATACTAAACATATACAAAACAACCCCTATTTACTATTTAAAAGCAGAACTAGAAATTCCGCCGTTAGATATCTATTTAAATACCTAAGCGGCATTTTTTAAACAGAAGATATATATATTAAACGGCTTAGAAACAGTTTAAAAAGTAACTAAAAGGATAGCTAAAATCGTCTACAAAACGAGATACAAACGAGCTCGATACTAGGTAGACAGAAAACGCCGCAAAAAAAAGCTAAATATCTTTAAAAAGTTCGAACTCCAAAATATAATATATTTCGATAATTAGTTCGATAGACAAACACTAGATAAAACTATAATAAATAAATAACAAGCATATTAGCAAAAATAGTATAAAAGAAATAACTAACACCTAGCTGCCAAAAAGCCGCCTATAAAAAAGGCCGTAAAACGTTATAAAAAACTATTAAAATACAAAACGGCAGTTATTTTCTAAGCACGTACTAAAAAAAATAGGTCTCGCGGCTTTTCTATATAAAGCTAAAATTTCTGGCGCTTCGACGCCGCTATACAAATACGCCATTAAACGTAAGACAGCAAAACATATAGTGCTACGTTACGCCTTACTAATTAACGAAAAAAAATTACTACGCCGCTTACTAACGCCTCGGCCATTCGAAATATACAATAACTACGTTTTTACTATAAATAACCCTTAAAACGCCTACTTTATAATACAATAAATTTTATAGATAGGCAAGTTACCTATATATAAATTAGCAACAAAAATTAGAAAAATTAAAGAGCACTTGCGGCGTTCCAAAAAAAACCGAACTAAAAGAGATCGTAATATATTTATTAAAATAGCCTAAAAGCGCATAAAAGTTTATAGAATATATTAAAAAAAAATAACTAATATAAAAAATGCCTATAAAAAAGCGTACCTAGCGGCGCGTTATATAATTATACCTTTAAGAACATTTTAAAGACATTAGGCGATTTCTTTTTTTTTATTACTGCTCGTTAAGAAACGGTGATCTAAATACATAAATATTATAGACTTATAATATTACTACAAATAATAGCAAGGTATTTTATCCAACCTAGGCCTACGTACGCTGCAACAACTATTACGGCGTATATAAGCTTTAGGCACGGTTTTTGCCCTGGTTTTAAAATAAATTGTAGCGCTACGCTAATATTCAATCGGCTCTGCAGCTTAAATAATAATAATAATAAATAAAGTTTTAATATTAGAATTTTTCTAATTTTTTAAGCTTTAAAACCAAATTTTTAAAGTAAAACTAAGCTTAATATTAATATAAATATTATTAATTAAAAATAATAGTATTTAAATTAATTGACTATAATAATATAAAAAGTTTTTAACTTTTTATAAACTTGGATTTTGAGCTTAAAACTTATAAACTATACCATTTTAAAGCTTAAAAAAATAGAAAAAATTTGCCATTCAATTTATACTTATCGATAAAGATTTGACTAAGTTATTTAAGTATATATATAAAAAAAAGGTGCCCGGCTATTTAATTAAAAGGTGCCCAGCTACTAGAGCTTTTAATTAAAATAACTAATTTTAAAAATATAATTTATATATAATTAAATTATTTATATATTAAACTTATTAACAAAAGTTTAACGTAAATATTTAATTTATATAGTAATAAAAACTTATATTTATTATATTAAAAATTTGTTAAATATAATAATAATATATAGCAGAAATAAAAATAAATAATATCAGTTTATATATAGAAAAACGCAAAAAAAGCGTAATGTAATAATATAGTAAATATATATTATATACATTTTATAATAATTTAAGTTTATTAAAAGTAAATAAAAAAATATTTTAATTGTAAGTTTTTAAGCGATAATAAAAATATTAACAGTACTTTTTTTTAAAAAATTTAAAAGTTATATAGTATATAAAAGACTTTTTAACCTAAATTTAAAAGATATAAAATAATTTTTAATTTCAAGTTTTTAAAGCAAATTTATAATATATAAAGCTATAATTTAATAGAAGCAAAACTTTAATATAATATTATAATATATAAATAAAATAATATAATTAAAAATAAAACTATTATTAATACTATTTTTAAAAAAAACTTAATATTATTATAAAAATATATATATAAATAATAATATTATAGTTAATAAATTAATATTAAAGTAAAGGGAAAAAAATAAATAAATATAACATTTATAAAATATATAATATTAAATAAACTTAAATTCTTTATTTTACTATTTATTTATTAAAAAAAAAATTCTTATATATTAGTAAACTTAAACTATTATAAAAATAATTTATTAGATTTTGTAACTATATCAATTTTATTAATTTTATTTAAGATTTTAGCTTTTTTTATTCGGTTTTAATAAAGTTATTTAAAAAAATAAAAAAATTCGATTTTAATAAACTTATTTTATAAATTGAAAAGTGTTTAATTTATTTAAATAATCAGTTTTCTTATAAGTTACATTGAATATTTTAAATTCATTAATATAATATTATTCTATATATTTATTTATTTATTTTATAAATTTTAATTTTTTAATATTTATTTTTTTGTTATAAAATAAATATATAATAATTTTATTAAAAATTTAATATATTAATATTAAATTTATATTATAAAAACAGATTTTTTATACAATATTTATAATTAAAATTATTTAATTAAATTTTAAAATGGCTAAGTTTTAAATTTAAATTTTAAATTTAAATATTAGTTATATTAATAAAATTTTTGTATTTAAGTTTTAATTATTTATTATTATTAAACAAGCTATTTTCAATTTATTTAAATTAAAAACAAAAGTTTTAATTATTAAAATAGTTTTTTAATATTAATTATTATAATTTATAATTAGTTATTTAAAATAGCATCTTTTAAAAAAAAAACTAGCTATTTTTGCAAAATTAACTATAATTTTTAAATATTAAAAAATCATTCATAATTATAAAAAATAACAATTTTTAAATCGAAAAAAAAAAAGTTCTTTAAAAAAAAAAAACTTATAAAAATATATAATATTATAATATATATAATAATATTAATTTTAGTTTATATATTTATTAATATATACAAATATCGAAACTTACTAGCATATTAATGCTAAACGCGCTAACGCTTAAGTAGGTACGGCCTGCTCCACTCAGTAATTAAATAAGAGGTACACCTCTATAAAAGGCGCGCTTTTGGAAAGAGCCAGCCTCGCCCTTCTTTTTTTATTTACATCTTGCAATATATATATTTTATGTAATACCTTTTAATAAACCTTACTGTTTATTAAATAAATATAAATATTGAAATAAAAAAAGATTCCGATTTATTTTAATTAATTTTAATATATTATAGTTAATGTATAAAAATTATAATATTTAAATATTTAAATATTTAAAAAAAAAAAAATTTTTCGACCTATTTTTTATATATAATAATATAGTTTTTAATTTAAAAAGTAAATAATCTATAACTATTTATTTTTGATTAAAAAGCAACATAAAAGTTAATAAATATAGTATTAAAATTATTATAATAATTATAATATATAATTTATAATTATATTTATTAACAAAAAACTTAAACTGAAGGTAAAGAAAATATATTATTAAAATAATAATAAGAAAAAAAAGTTAGGTTTAAAGCGTAACTTAAACCTAAACTTTTTAATATAAACTGTATAATAGTTTATTATTTTATAAATAATAAATAAAAATAAAAAGCAAAACTATTATTTAAATTACTATTAATTAATAAAATTATATTTTATTAACTTTTTTATTAAGATATATTAAATTCTTTATATATAAAAAAAAAACTTATTATTTTTAATAGCTTATAAATATATTTAATAATTTTGATAAAAATATATTTATTAATTTTATATTTATGACTTAATTTTTAGGCTGTTTTTGTATAAATATGTTATATTTTTTTTTGCTAACTAAAAAAAGTATAATATTTAACTTTTTTTTTTGCTATATTTAATATCTATTAATAAATTTTTAAAAATAGCAAAATTTGAATATCGTTTTTTATTTATTTATATAACGTCGAAACTTTTTTAAAAAAATTAAATAATCGAAAATTTTCGTATTTATGTTAATTTAGTATTTTTAAATTTAATCGATTTTATAAATAAATATATTATTTTTATTATTATAGTCCTATTTTATTTTAATAAAACTAAATAAAAAAGTTTTTTAATTAAATAAATTAGAACTTTTTAATATAAAACGTAAATATATAATAAAAATAAAAAAATAAACTTAATTATTTAAAAAAAGTCGATTTTATAAATAAAATTACTAATTTTTTATATTATTTAAAAGAATCTAAATTATTATTAAAAATATTTATATATAAATTTATTAAATAAACTATATTATTAGTTTTAAATTATAATAAATAATATTTTTTTATTATAGTATTATTTAACTTTAGTTTTAACAAAATTTATAATAATTTATATATTTTAGCAGAAGTATTTATAAAAATAGCAGATTTTGTTAATATAATTTAATTTTATATTAATAATAATATTAAAAAAATCCGATAATTTAAAACTAAAAAGTTATTTGTAAAATAACAAATTTATAATTTTTAAATATTTTATATTAAAATTTTATTATAAAAAAAATAATATATTTATGTAATTTTTATTAAAATAAATATATATATATAAACGAATAAGCAATTTTTATTATTTAATTTTTCTGGTTAAAAAAATTATTTATTTAAAAATAATAAACCGTAGTTATTAAAAAATAAATATTAAACTATAATTAAAAATTTTGCTAAAATTTAGAAATAAATTTTCGATTACGATCGGAAATAGTTTTTCGAAAAATACTCTAATTATTTAATAAAAACTGCTAATTTAATATTATATTTTATTTTTTCATTATATATTTATTATTATTAAATATTAATAAAATATATTTAAATATATAATAAATTATCAATATTAATATATTATATATATTAAAATAGGCTTTATTTATTAAATAGTTTTTATTATTAAAACTATTTTTAATATATAATTACTAAAATATTTTTTTAATAAAATAAAAAATAAATTAATAATAAAACTTAGCGTAATTATTTTTATAAATAATAAATTTTATAATTTAATAGTTTATATTTAATTTAATTAATATATAAAATAATATTTTATATATTTTTAAACTAGAAATATTTTTCGTAATATAATATAAAATTTAAAATTTTGAAATATTTATTTAATATTAAAACAATATTTATTTTTATATATAGAAACGATAAATTTATTAATTATAAAATATAAAATATATAAATATTTAATATTATTAACATTTTTATTATATATAGTATTATAAATAAAATTATTAATAATTTAAAAAAATAGTTACTAAAATATAAAAAATTCGTAACGTTTTTACTAGTTTTAGTTTTATTAAAAAAAAGGCAATATTTAATATTAGTTATATTTTTTTTTATAAATTTAATATAAATTTTAAATATTATAATAACTTTAATAATATTATAAATTATATCGATAAATATATTAAATATAATTTATATAATATTTAAAACCGAAAAATTATTAAATCGAGAAATATTAAAACGGTTATTATTTTTAATAATATATAAATAACTAAAAATATAATTTAAACGTTTTAAAAAATAGTAAATTTTAAATTAATATTATAATAAATAAATAAAAAAATTAATCAAATAATAATTAATATATTTAAAATAATTTAATCTATAATATTTTTAATAATTTTATAATTAGTTAATATTATAATAAAATAAATATTAAAACTAAAAATTATATATAATTTTTTAATATTTTATATAAAATAAGTAATTTTTAATTTAAAAATTTATACCAAATTTTAGATTTTAAAAAATAATAATTTAAAAATGTAATAAACTATATATTAATAAATATAATAAAAATGCTAAAATATTAAATTTTTTCTTTATTTAATATTAAATTAAAAGTTATAATATTAAAATATTGTTTAATAAAGTCGTTAATTAAAAAAAAAAAGCAATAATTTAAATTTTAGTAATATAAATAAATATATATTTAAATAATTTTTTATATTATTTTAAATAATTCGAATTTAAATAAAATCGAATCGTAAAATATAAAAATATAATAAATTTAATAATAATTATAATTAATAATACTATTTTTTTATTTTATAATAAGTTTGATAATTAAAAAAAATAAAATAGCAAATTTTATAAAAAATTATTAACGTTAATATATTATTTTAAAACTTTAAAATTATAAAAAAAATACTAATTTACGAAAAATTTTAATATATTTTTTAGTTATAAATAAATTTAAAACGTTAATATAAAAATATTTTATTAAAAATTTAAATAGCTTAATCGTAATATTTTTTAATTTAAAAATATTGAAAATTTTATTAAAATACTTTTTATAAAATTTAGAATTATCGAAAAAAATAATTATATTATTAATAAAAATCTATATATATAAAAAATATTTAAAAAATAATTTATTTATATATTATTATATGTATATAAATAAATTACAAAGATTTATTAATATTATAGTAGATTTTTCTAATTTTTTAAAATTAGTAATTATAAATTTATTTTAATATTTAAAATTAACAAAAAATTAGTAAAAAAATTTAATATTATTAATATAAATAGTATATATTTTGTTTTTTAAATATAAAATTATATTTATTTAAATAATAAAAAATAATTATTAAAAATAGCAATTTAATTAAATATTTAAAAGTTGATAATTAAAATTATATATATATATATATTAATATGCCCTAATAAGATAGTTAATAAGGCGCAGCCTCATTGAACAGTAGTAGTTTAAGTAATAGCTTTGCCCCTCATCTCCACCTATTGCCCGGAAGGTAATAGGCTATTATATAGTCTTTATAAAAAAAGCCCAAGTCGGGGCTGCGCTTTAGACCTAACTTATTCTCTTTATTATCATTTTTTAATAATATATTTTCTTTATCCCTAGTTTAAATTTATTATATATAATATTTATTATAATATTTATATTATATATTATATTATATTATATTAAACTATTACTATTATTTATATTTTGTATTTGTACTATTTTTATATTTATATTTTGTATTTATACTATTTTTTTATTATTTTATATTATATTATATTGTACCTTTATTTCCAAAATTCTTTTCTATTTTAAATTACGTATTAAAGCAAATTATTATACGCTTTTTATTATTTATTAATTTTTTCTAAAACTATAGTATTTTTTTTTTTTTATAAACGTTTAACGAATATAATAAATTTAGATAGTTTAAAAATTTTTGTTTATTTTTTATTTTTATATTTTAATTATTTTAAAAACTAAATTTAAATATACGATTTTAGCAACGTAAATATTATTATTTTTTTTTAATAATCCCGAATTTAGATATAGATTATTTTTATTTATATAATTATTTTAATAAAACCGACGTTTTAATAAACTAATTTTAAATTAATTGTGGTTTTTTTTTTTATATATATTTTTATTTTAAATATTATTTAAATTTATTTTTTATTTTTTTACTTTTTTTTTCCATTTTTTTATATTTAAAACAAAATATTTATTAATAAAGTTATTAATAAATTAAATACCGAAAATAACTAAACTAAGTTTATTTATAATATTTATTTTTAATTTAAAACTTTTATAACTAATTTTTTTTCTAAAAAATACAAAATCGAAAATAATAAAAATATAGTTTTAAATTATAAATGTGAGAGGTTATAAATGTGAGAGGTTATATATGAGCATATGCTATAGTGGATAGCAAGGTATTTAGTGGATGCTTCAGTGGATATGGATGCAGGGTGATAATATAGGGGTATATTAGTTGCATTGATGATGGATGATTATCTAGAAAATCAGTGGGCAGAAGCCCTCATTATTATATTCGCAAAACTTCCGCTTTCATTATTTCCGTTTTCAGTTTTTTCCGTTTTCGGAAATTTCTTTGTTTAATTTAAAACTTTAATTTTTAGTAAAAATTATAGTTTTATAAAATTTCCTAATCCGGAATCCGCATGTGGCGAATTTCCGTTTTCGGAATCTGTATCCGGCGATTTTCCGTTTTCGGATTTATATATAAAAATAGCTAATTTTTATATTAAAAAATACAATTTCTATTTTTAGTATATAATTAGTAATAAATTACTAATTTAATTTATATATATATATATATTACGGTTTTTTATGCGTATTACATCTTTACGCATATTGCGCCTTTGTACGCGCTACGCTTTTGTGCATGTTGCGCTTTTTACGCTTTTATATTTCTATATTATAGATATATTTTTTATTTTCGTTATTTTTTTTATTTAAATAGAATAAGCTAATTTTATAAAATTTAAATTTAAATATATTATTATTAATAAAAACTAAATTATGGTAAAAATTATATATATTTTTATAATCGTAAAAACTATTATTATTAATATTTTTGTTAATAATAGTATTTTTATTTTTATTATTTTTATTTTTTTTATTAATAATATTTTTGTTATTAATTTTTTTATTTATATTTTTAATATTATTGCTATTATTATTATTTTTAATAATAAAATAATAACTATTACGTAAATAATAATTAATATTTTTAAAAGTATTACTTTCGGTATTTTTTAAAATTCCGGTAATATAGCTAATGATAAAATTAAAGTAATATATAAATTTATCGTTAATTATTAAAATATTGTTAATTTTTTAACTAATATTGATTAAAATTTTGTTAATATTATTAAATTATATTTTAATTATAAATAAGCAGTTTTTATTATAGAAATATAAGAAGCGTAACGCGCGCGCAAAAGGCGCAACGCGCACAAAGGCGCAATGCGCGCAAAAAACCGTAATATATATATATATAAATCAGATTAGTAATTTATTACTAATCAATATACTAAAAATAGAAACTGTATTTTTTAGTATAAAAATTAGCTATTTTTATGTATATATCCAAAAACGGAAAATCGCCGGATACAGATTCCGAAAACGGAAATTCGCCACATGCGGATTCCGGATTAGGAAATTTTATAAAACTATAATTTTTACTAAAAATTAAAGTTTTAAATTAAACAAAGAAATTTCCGAAAACGGAAAAAACTAAAAACGGAAATAATAAAAGCGGAAGTTTTGCGAATATAATAATAAGGGCTTCTGCCCACTGATTTTCTATAGAATTATCCATTATAAATACAACCAATATACCTCTATATTATCACCCTGTACTACAAGGTATTACTTCTCCAATATATTACTACATCACACACTAAAGCATCCACTAAAGTGTCCATTAAGCCATTCACTAAAGCATCCACTAAGCCATTCACTAAAGCATCCATATCCACTAAAATATCCACTAAAACGTCTACTAAAGCATCCACTAAATACCTTGCTATCCACTATAGCATATACTCATATATAACCTCTTATATATAATAGCAAAATAACGATATATATAAATATTATCTATTTTTGTAACTATTTCAAAAAAAAATTCGAAAATTTAAAAATACGCGTTTTCTATATTCGTTAGTTAGTTAAAATATTCGACCAAATTATTATTAATAAAACCTTTAAGTAATAGTAAAACTAAATTATAGATATAAAATATCGTCTATTTTGAAATAACAGTATTTATACTATAGTAAAATAATTTAAAAACCGCTTTAAAATACGAAAAAACGAAACAATTCGATACTTTTTATATAAATTAATTATTTTTCAAAACTTTATTTAATTATATATTATATAAATTTCGATATATTTATATTATAAAATATTTCGAAAAAAATAATCGTAATTAAAATATTATTATATATAAAATTTATAACTAATAAAATAATATTATATATTTTTATATTAAAAATTTTTAAAAAAAATTAAAAACGCTTATAATAATCTATAACGAAAAGCCGAAAATCGTTTTTAATATTGCTATTATTTAAAAAAGTTAATATTTTATAATTAATTATCTTTTTTTTATAATCGTACGTTTTAAAATTTTCGATATAGTTATTTTTTTCGGAATTGTTATTAATTATATAATTATTATTAATTTTAAAATTAATATCTATTATAAAATTGTTATTAATTTTAAAACCGTCATTTTAATTAAAATTATTATAAAACCCGCGATTACTATTAATTTTACGATCGTTATTAATTTTGTAATTTTTATTATTTAAAAAACTACGATAATTAATAAAAAAATCGTAATAAACGTAATAATTTTTGATATAATAACTGATATAATAATTATTACAACGATTATTATATTAATCGTCGTAATAATCGATAAAATAATAAAATATATACTATTTTATATAATTAAAACAAAAATTATAATCGTAATAGAAACTATTATTATAATATATTTTATATTTATTTTGCCGATATTAGTAATATTAAAAAAAAAACGTTATATTTAAATAAATCCGACTTATTTTCGAAAAACGATAAAAATATTATCTATTATATTTTCGATTTTAAATTTATTTACGTTTATTATTCGACTATTTTTTTTGGTTAATTAAAATTTTATAAATATTAATAATATTATTATAAAAATATAACTTTTAAAGTTTTAATTATTTTTTTATTTATTAATTTAGTTTAATATATATATAATTATTATAATAAAATTTTTCTTTTACGAAATAAAATATTTTGCTACTTCTATTTTTATAAAATAGCTAAAATAAAAGCGATTGGAAAATTGATAATTTTTACTATTTTTATTTTATTATTTTTATTTAAATTTAAAATAATATTATAATTGATTAAAAATAACGATTTTTTTTTTTATAAAGTTCCTAATATCGATTTTAAAACAAATTTTCTTTTTTTTAGCTATTTGTATTTTTAAATAAACGTAAAGTTTATATTAAACGGCAAAAATATTATTTTTTATTATAATTCCGGTATTAATAAAATCTATTTTAGCTAGAAGTTTTTAAAATTATATTAAAATATAATTACGTAATAAAAAGGAAAAATTAGTAATATCGGTTATAAAAAAGTTAAATTTTATAAATAAGCTATATTATTTTTTTCGTTAAAAAATTAAATAAAAAAAATTAAATCGTAAATTATATAAATAAATTTACTATATTTTTTAGTAATAATTTTTTTATTATTATTTTTTAAAATTTAAATAATTTTAAATTTAATTTTATTACTTAATTTTATAGTTATAAAATTATTCGTAAAGTTATTAACTAAAAAAAAGTTATATTATAAAAAAAAAAATTAGCTTTTATCGAAATAAAATATAAACTATTTCTAATTAATTGTAATTTTTATTTTTTAACTAATTATAATTTTATTATATATATTATATTTAATACTAAAATATTTTATATTATATTAATAAAAAATACTCTAAATAAACTTTTTATCATTTTTAAAAAAACCAAAATTAGTATTATTTAAAAAAACAAAAAAATTAATTATTTAAAAACTTTTAGAAAAATATAATAAAAAAGTTAGTTTATATTATTATTTTAATTTTTATTATTATTTTCGTTTTTTAAAACGTAGCTTTATTTATTATTATTACTATTTTTAATTCGATATTTATAAACGTAAAATTTAATATAATTTTTTTTTATAATAATAACGACTAATAATATATTTAAATAAATTATTATTTTAAAAATAGCCGAATTAACGAAATATATATTTCTAAAATTTAGTAATTTTTTTCTATTTAATATTATTTATAATATAATAGAAATATTTAGTATTATTTTTTTATTTATATTTATTTTAATTAATATAACTATTTTTATTTTTGTAATATTTAATTTTAAGCTAAAAATATCCGAGATTTATTCTATTTTTAGTATTAAAAAACTTTC
Source organism: Xylariaceae sp. FL0255 (assembly GCA_022578795.1). Taxonomy (NCBI): domain Eukaryota; kingdom Fungi; phylum Ascomycota; class Sordariomycetes; order Xylariales; family Xylariaceae; species Xylariaceae sp. FL0255. Next base: position 6,735 of record MU389063.1, on the reverse strand, counting down.
TAATATCCTAAAAACTGTTATAAATAATAATATATATATTTACGCCGAGATTTTAAAGCTAAAATATCTTAAAAAATTTATAAAAAATAGAATATATAATTTAATAAAACTAGATTAAAAAATAAAAACTTTTTTTATCGATAGATAAAAAATATATAAATTAGTTTTATATATATATCTATTGAATAGGAAAAATTGCAAATTTTTCGACAAAATATATAATATATTTTATAAAAAAAATCGTATAAAATAGATAACTAAATCTTATTTTTTTATAACATTAATATTTATAGTATAAAAAACGGTATATATATATTAAAAAAAAATAGTCGTCGATTTTCGAATAGTTAATCGAATTATTATTTTTAATTATTACTTTTTACTATTTTAAATAAATATAATTTTGTTTTTTAAAAGCAAAATATATATTATATATATTAATAATATTAAATTTTTTTACAAATTTTTTATTAACTTTAAATATTAAAATAGATTTATAATTATTAATTTTAAAAAATTAGAAAAATCTATTATAACGTTAATAAGTTTTTATAATTTATTTATATATATTTAATAATATATAAATAAATTATTTATTAAAAATTTTTTATATATATAAGCTTTTATTAATAATATAATTATTTTTTCCAATAATTTTGAATTTTATAAGAAATATTTTAATAAAGTTTTTAATAATTTTAAATTAAAAAATATCGTTATCGAGCTATTTAAATTTTTTATAATATATCTTTTTGTTAAATTATTCGATTTTTATATTAACGTTTTAAATTTATTTATAATTAAAAAATATATTAAAGTTTTTTGTAAATTGGCATTTTTTTGCATTTTTAAAACTTTAAAGTAATATATTAATATTAGTAATTTTTTGCAAAATTTACTATTTTATTTTTTTTAACTAATAAAACTATTATAAAATAAAAAAATAGCATTATTAGTTATAAAATATTACTAATTTATTAATAATTATAATTATTATTAAATTTATTATATTTTTATATATTATAACTTAATTTTATTTAAGCTCAAATTATTTAAAATAATATAAAAAACTATTTATATATATATATATTTATATTATTAAAATCTAAATCGTCGCTTTTTTTTTTAAATTAACGATTTTATTAAATAAAGTTTTAATATTATATTTTTTTATTTAATATTAAATATAAAAAAAATTTAATATTTTAATATTTTTATTATATTTATTAATATATAGTTTATTATACTTTTAAGCTATTATTTTTTAAACACAAAAACTCGGTATAGATTTTTCGAATTAAAAATTGCCTATTTTATATAGAATATGAAAAAATTGCGTACAATTTTTAGTTCTAGTATTTATTTTTTTATAATACTAATTAATTACGAAGCTATTAAAAATATTATAAACTAAATTATTTTAAATATATTAATTATTAATAAAGCTAATTATTATTTAATTAATTTTTCTATTTATTTATTGTAATATTAATTTAAAGTTTATTATTTTTTAAAAACGTTTAAATTATATTTTTAATATTTTAAATTGTTATATATTATTAAAAATAATAATAATTTCGATATTTTCTAATTTAATAACCTTTTGGTTTTAAATATTATATAAATTATATTTAATATATCTATTAATATAATTTATAATATTATTAAAACTATTATAATATCTAAAATTTATACTAAATTTATAAAAAAATATATAGCTAATACTAAATATTGCTTTTTTTTAAATAAAACTAAAGCTAACAAAAATATTATAAATCTATTGCGTTTTAGTAATTATTTTTTTAAAATTATTAATAGTTTTATTTATAATACTATATATAATAAAAATATTAATAATATTAAGCGTTTATATATTTTATATTTTATAATTAATAAATTTATTGCTTTCATATATAATAATAAATATTAATTTAATATTAAAAAAATATTTCAAAATTTTAAACCTTATATTATATTACGAAAAATATTTTTAGTTAAGAAATATATAAAATATTATTTCATATATTAATTAAATTAAATAAATAAGCAAAAACTTTTAAATTAAATATAAATTATTAAACTATAAAACTTATTATTTATAAAAACAATTACGCTAAATTTTATTATCGATTTATTTCTTATTCTGTTAAAAAAAATATTTTAATAATTATATATTAAAAATAGTACTAATAATAAAAACCGTTTAAAAAATAAAGCTTATTTTAATATATATAATATTGATGTGCCCTGACAGGAGGGTCAATGAGGCGCAGCCTCATTGACCAGTGGTAGCCTGGGTGACAGCCTTGCCCCTCATCTCCACCTATTGCCCGGAGGGCAATAGGCCATTATGTAGTCTTCATAGAAAAGGCCCAGGTCGGGGCTGCGCCCTAGACCTGACTTTTTCTCTTCATCATCATTCTAGTAATATATTTTCTTCACCCCCAGTCTAAGTCCATCAAATATATTAATATTAGTAATTTATTATATATTTAAACGTATTTTATCAATATATAATACTAACAAATATATAACAAAAAAATAAAATATAGTATTAAATCGGCAGTTTTTACTAAATAATTAGGGTATTTTTCGAAAAATTATTTCCGATTGTAATAGAAAATTTATTTCCGAATTTTAATAAAGCTTTTAATTACAATTCGGTATTTATTTTTTAATAACTATAGTTTATTATTTTTAAATAGATAATTTTTTTAAACAAAAAAACTAAACGATAAAAATTGCTATTTATTTTTATATATATACTTATTTTAATAAAAATTAAGCAAATATGTTATTTTTTTTATAATAAAACCTTAATATAGGATATTTAAAAATTATAAATTTGTTATTTTATAAATAGCTTTTTAGTTTTAAGTTATCGAATTTTTTTAATATTATTATTAGTATAAAATTAAATTATACTAATAAAATCTGCTATTTTTATAAATATTTTTGCTAAAATATATAAATTGCTATAAATTTTGCTTAAACCGAAGTTAAACAATGCTACAATAAAAAATAGTATTTATTATAATTTAAAATTAATAATATAACTTATTTAGTAAACCTATATATAAATATTTTTAATAGTAATCTAGATTCTTTCGGGTAATATAAAAAGTTAATAATTTTGCTTATAAAATCGACTTTTTTCTAAATAGTCGAGTTTATTCTATTATCCCTATTATATATTTATATTTTATACCAAAAAGTCTTGATTTATTTAATTAGAAAACCCCTCTATCTAGTCCCGTTGAAATAAAACAAAACTATAATAACGAAAACGATATATTTATTTACAAAATCGATTAAATTTAAAAACATTAAATTAACGTAAACGCGAAGAATTTCGATTATTTAATCTTTTAGAAAAAATTTCGACATTATGCAAGTAAATAAAAAATAATATATAAACTTTGCTATTTTTAAAAGTTTATTAATAAATACTAAATACGGCAAAAAAAAAGCCGAATATTATACCTTTTTTAATAAGCAAAAAAGGTAAAAAACACCTACAAAAAGACCAATCCAAAAATTAAATTATAAATATAAAGTTAATAAATACATTTTTGTAAAAATTATTAAACATATTTATAGGCTATTAAAAATAATAGCTTTTTTTTTATATATCGGTAATTTAATATGCTTTAATAAGAGGGTTAATAAAACACAGCTTTCTTAACTAGTAGTAGCTTAGGTAATAGCTTTACCTTTTATTTCTATCTATTAATAGCCCGGAAGGCAATAGGCCATTATATAGTCTTTATAAAAAAGGCCTAAATCGAGGCTGCGCCCTAGACCTGACTTTTTCTTTTTATCATTATTTTCTAGTAATATATTTTTTTCACCCCTAGTCTAAGTCTATCATATATATATTATTTATTATATTATAAATATTAATATTATAAAAAAATAAAATTTAATTATTTGTTTTATACGATTTTTTTATAAAATATATTATATATTTTATCAAAAAATTTATGGTTTTTTTTATTAAATAAATATATATATAAAACTAATTTATATATTTTTTATTTATCGATAAAAAAAGTTTTTATTTTTTAACTTAGTTTTATTAAAATAATATTTTTATTTAATTATATATTTTATTTTTTATAAATTTTTTAAAATATTTTAGTTTTCAAAGTTTTTTTGGTATAAATATATATATTATTATTTAAATAATTTTCAAAATTTTAAAAGGTTTTTTAATACTAAAAACAGAATAAATTTTAAATATTTTTAATTTAAAATTAAATATTATAAAAATAAAAATAATTATATCCATTAAAATAAATATAAATAAAAAAATAACGTTAGATATTTTTATTATATAATAAATAATATTAAATAAAAAAAAGTTACTAAATTTTAAAAACATATATTTTATTAGTTTAGCTGTTTTTAAAATAATAATTTATTTAAATATATTATTTGTGAGAGGTTATATATGAGTATATATTATAGTGGACAGCGAGGGATTTAGTGGATGCTTTAGTGGATGCTTTAATAGATAATGCACTGTAATAAAGGGAGTAATGCTCTGTAGTATAGGGTAGCAATATAGGGGTAAGTTAACTATATTGATAATGGATGATCTATGGAAAATTAGTGGGCGGAGGCTTTTATTATTATATATGCAAAATTTCCATTTTCGGATTATTTCTGTTTTTAGCTAAGCTGTTTTCGGAAATTTTTTGTTTAATTTAAAACCTTAATTTTTAGTAAAAATTAATATTTATATAAGATTTCCTAATCCGGATTTTAGAAACGGAAATTTTCCGTTTTTGGAATCCGTATCCGGCGATTTTCTGTTTTCGGATATATATATATATATAATAGCTATTTTTATGCTAAAAATTAAAATTTCTATTTTTAGTAAAATTTAAATAATAATATATAATTTTATATATATATATATTTGTAATATTTATATTTTATATTATTTATACGTTATATTTTTATATTTTCCTTTAATTTATATAATATATATAAATTAGAAAAATATTTTATATAAAAAAAAAATTAAACTTTATTTATTAAATTTATAATTAAATAAAAAAACTATTTAATAAAATAAAAAACTTATTTTTATATTATTTAATATTATTTAATTTTAAATAAATATTAAATAAAAATTTAATAGTATTTTTAGTTAACTAATTTATTATATTATTTTTGTTATTTATATATATTAATTTTATTAATTTATTTTTTATAGCGTTTTTATTAAAATAATAAATAATATTTATATATTTATTTTTTTTATAAAATTCTGGGTTTTTTGCTAGTTTTTTAGCGGATTCGTTACTTAATAAAATTAGCGTTTTTTTATTTATATAATTAAGTTTTAAATTAGTATTTAAATAATTCAATATGTTGTTTAAATAAATCTTTTTTTAATAGCTTTTTTTAATGCTATATATTTAGTTTTATAATTATTTAAAGCTCCTATTTTTTATAGTTATAAATTTTAGCTTATAAAATTATTTATAGCTATATTAATAATTAAACTAAATATATAATTTAAAATTAATTTACGTAAATTTAAATTATTATTTAAGTTTAAATTATAATAGTTTTTTATAAATAAATTAATATTTTTATAATTATAATTTAAGCTTTTATCACTATTTGTTAATAAAAAATATTAAATATTTAATAATCTATTAAAATATACTAAATTTAAATTTAATATATAACGTATATAATTATTAATATTAAAAACTATATTAGGCCTAGTTTTTAAAAAAATATATAATAAAAACTTTATTTTTTTTTAATATTATAACATATTATTTTTATATACTATATTTTTATTTTTCTTAAATCGTAATTTTCAAATTTCAGGTAAGTTTTTTAGTTTATATTTTTTATTAATAATTATATTAAATTTATTTGATAGTTTATTTATATAATTTTTTTATATTATATTTATAGTTTTATTAATATAATTAATTTTTATATTATTATTTAAAAATCGAATTATAAGTTTTAATTTATTTAATTTTATATATTTTAATAATTAATTAAATATTAAATCAATTATGTCGATATTTTTAGCTATAATTAATATATTATTAATATAATATATTAATATCGATTTTGTTATTTTATTTATAAAAAATTTTTTATTATAAAATAAAAGCTTAAAATTAAGGTTTTTTAGTATTTTATTTAAAAATTTATACTAAAGCTTTAAGTTTTGTTTTAAATTATATAACGTTTTATTTAATAATATTATTTTATTATTATATTTATTATTTATATTTTTAGATAATTTAATATATATTTTTTTATCAATTTTAAAATATATGCAAATATTTTTAATGTTAAATTATATTATAAGCTATTTTTTATTAGTTATTATTATTAATATTAAATATTATATTATTAAATATATTTTAAATTTTATAGTTTTTTTTTTATTAATTTTATAATTTTTACTAATTAAATTTAAATTAGCAATAGGCTTTTATTTAAATATTTATTTACAATTTATAGTTTTTTTATTTATAAATAATTTTATAATTTTTTATATATTTTGGTTTTTTAATTTATTTAATTTATTTAAATATGCTAAATGCTATTTTTTAGTATAAATAAAATTTATAGCTTTTTTATATAAACTAGGTTAATTTATATTATTTATAATTAATATATAATTATATTTTAAATTTAAATTTAAATTTATATATAATATATTATTTAAAATAGTATTTTTTATTATAT
>MU389062.1:0-24035 GCA_022578795.1 Xylariaceae sp. FL0255 | reverse complement strand
TATTAATATTTTAAAAAAATAATTATATAATTATATATTAATTTATATAATTATAATAAATTAAAAAAAATTTAAATAAAAAAATAATATATATAATTATATATTAATTAATTTTTTAAATTGGGTTTCCGGGTCGGGTTCTTGGGTCGGGTTTTTGGCGTCTTGGCAACCTATTAAAACCCAAAAAATTTTCGGGCTACCCAGAACCCAAATGGGTTCTGGGTTGCCAAGCCCGGGTCGGGTTGGGCGAACCCTACTCTTGGCCTCGCTGTGCGGCTCGGCTCTTGCGGGGTTGAGCGCCCCGAGGACGCCTAATGCGCCGCGTGAGCATGCCACCACTCGCCAGGCCAATGCCACGTGCGCCGTATTCAACTCCTTGACATCTCCCGAGTGCTGGAGCGGCGGTACTGTCTGTCGACCAACTGATATGAGGAATGGCCCGATACCGGCGTTACCCACGAGTACTGGTTTGAGGTCACCAACACGACTGTTGCCCCTGATGGCTATGAGCGTGTGGTTCTGTCCATCAACGGCTCGATCCCTGGCCCGACTATTTACGCCGACTGGGGCGACACTGTTGGTATGTGGGATGCAGCCAGCATACTAAGCGGTATGTACCTGACAGCATAAATAGTCATTCACGTCCACAATGCGATGGTGACAGACAACGACACAAGCATTCACTGGCACGGCATCCGCCAGCTTGAAAACTCCCAGTACGATCGCGTGGCCAAGTATCACGCAGTGCCCTATCGCCCCTGGTGATTCGTTCACCTACACCTGGAAAGCCACACAATATGGCACGACCTGGTATCACAGCCAATTCGCCGTGAAGACCTGATAAGTAAGCCATCCCATGATCAGCTTCAAACATGTTAAGTTTCTCGCTAGGAATGATGTCGTGGGTAGTATCATGATCAATGGCCCACCATCCGCCCCACATAACGAGGACAAGGGTATTCTGTTTTTGAGTGATTTGGTTCCACGAGACCACCGACGCGCTCGAGTATGGCGCCATCGCAACTAGTGCTCCCAACGCAAGCAATGCCCTTATCAACCGTACCAACGTGTCTCCATATGGTGGGTTCTACTTCAACACCACTGTGACTGTAAGAGACTCGACTGTATTTATTGCCATAGAAGATCGGCTACTGATGTCCATTCCAAGCGGCGATACTTACCGTCTGCGCCTTGTCAGCGGGGCGCTGGACACCACCTTCATGTTTGGCATTGATAACCATATTTTTTAAAATTTTCATATAAAAAAAAACTTTTTTTTATAATTATTACTTATTATATATTTAAATATTTCAGAATAAAATAATTATTTAATTTTTTATAAACCAATTAAGTAAAATTACTAGCTAACTATTATTTTAGTATTATACATGAATTTTTTTAAAAAAACGTCGTTATAAATATATGTTCGAAAAAGTATAAAAATATATATTTAATAAAAAATAAAATAAAAGCCTAGAAATCAATAAATTTTTTCTAACTTTTTAAAAAAAAAAAAAACATTTATTACTACATTAAATAAATTTTAATTTATTAATTATTATTATATATATTAATATAATATAATTAAATATTATAATTACTATTGTTTTTTCTTAAAAAAATAGCATAAAATAGCTATTGAATAATAAAAAATATTCTATATAATAATTATAAAAACTTTGCTATAAAATTTTATTATTAAAAAATAAAAAAAAATCGGAAAAATAACCCTTAAATAATAAAAAACGGTTTAATATTATATTAAAAACGATTAATTATATTGAATATTAATATATTTAAAATATATATTACTTATAAAATATATAACATTTTCTTAACTATATATTTTAGTTATTAATAAATTAAAATTAATAACAATTATAATCGATTTATTACTAATTATAAAATTTATGGTTTAACTAAAATACTTTATAATTAAATATCAAAATTATTAAAATTATTATTTATTTCTAATTAAATTTAAAAATATATCGTTTTAAAATTTAAAACAATATTTAAAAATTCCTATAATTTTAATAATATTTTAATAATAATAAATAAACCAAAAAAACGTTTTTAAATAATATCTTATATTTAAAAAATAACTATATAATAAATTATTAAATTATATTTAAATAGTTTATTTTATATATTCGGAATTTTTAAATTTATTGTTTTAAACCGAAATTTTTAATTTATTTCTATATTTATAAGTAAAATTGTTAAATTTTTAAAAATAAACTAAAAACTACTTTTTGCAAAATATTATAAAACCAGAAAATAAACTAAAATTGCTATTTAATATTATAAATAATGTTTACGTTTTTTCATTAATTATTATTAAAATAATTAGTTAAAATAAATATTACTAATAAATTATATCGTTATTTTATTATTTTATAATAGTATAAATTTATTATTATATAAAATGAAAATAGGTTTTATAATATTTTTTTTATTTTTAATTAAAATAATAAAATTAAAAATTACGCTAATATATTTATTTAAGAAAAAAAATCTACAAAAAAAGCTTAAAATTATATAAAATAATTTGCAAGTTTTATAAATAAAACATATAATTTAACATTATATAATTAATTAAATAAATCGTTATAAATATAAACTAAATTTTAATATATAAAATATGGTTTTTATTATTAAATAGCAATAATTTTAATTAATACATTAATTTTTTAATAAATTCGATTATTTAATAATATAATAAGTTTTTAAAATTTTAAAACGTAATAGCAATATTTTTATTTTATAAATATTTAACTTTTTTTAAAAAAAATACAATAATATTATACAAATCGATTACGAAATTTTTTTAATAATTTAATATTTAGCTAAATTATACCTTTATCCGAAAAAAAAAAATTGTTGATTTTATTAATAAAAATAAAAAATAAATAGTTAAAAAAAATAAGATTTTCCTAAATATATTGTAAAAACTTAATATATAAAATTAAATAAAAAATTAAAATTTTAAAACCAAATAATATTTAATTAACAATTTTTAAAATAGTTTTTAAAAAATAAAGGAATTTTATAAAACAAACTTAAATATAGCTAATTTATTAATATATTTTAATATTTAAATAAAAATTATACAAAATAATAATAAATTTCTAATAATAAAATTGTTAAAAGGTTAAAAAAAAGTATTATATAATTTTAGATATAATTTCTTTAATAACATTTTTTAAAATATAGCTAATATAATAGAATTTTTAAAGTTAAAATAACTAAGTTTAAATAATATAATTAAATAATTAATAAAATAAATAAAAATAAATAATAATAACGGGTTTTTATTACTAATTTTATATTTTAAATATTAAAATAGCCGAAATTATTTTTTTTTAGAGATTCTTTTATTTTTTGTTATTTTTGGAGAAATATTTTTTTATCAATAGATAAATTGAATAAGTTTTAAAAGATTTTAATGATTATTTAATAAATTTAAAAAACTAAATGATAATAAAAATAAACTAAATAAACTATTAATAAGCGCTAAAATTTAAAAAGTTTTGAAAATTTATAAAAAAACTTTTAGTAAATTTATAAAATATAATTAAAGTTTATATTATTTAAAATTAAACTATATTGCTATAAAAAATGTAATTATTATATAACGTTATAAAATTTTATTATTATTATTAGTTTTTATAAAAAATATCGAGTAATAATATTATTATTAATTATAAGGTAATATTTTATAATTTTAATCTTTTTTTATAATATTAACACCCGGAATTTTTAAATAAAAACTAGCCAAAATAAAAAAAATTGATTAAATTAGAAAAAAACTCTAAAAATAATAGCTTAATTAAAATTTAAACTTAAGTTTTATGTAATAAATAGGTTTTTTTTATTAAAAATTATAAAATAATATAATTTAGCTAATTGTTAAAAATAACCTTATATATTATATTTAATAATTTAATAAAAATATTAGCTAATATATTTGCTAAATTTAAATAAAATATAGCAATAATTTTATTATTAATATTTTATTAAATATATTAAAAATTTATTAAAATATATTTATTATAATTATAATATTTAAAATTTTTTAAAACTTTTATAGCTTTTAAATTATTAAAAAAATATAATAATTAGTAGAATAATTAATTATTTAATTTTTTAATAAAATTTTTATAACTTTTTTATTTTATAAATAGTTTTTATAAAAGCTATAAATTTAGTTTTTAAAATAAATAATATAATATTAAAGCTTTTTTTAATTTTTAAATAATAATAATATTTATAATAATTATTAAATATTTTTAAATAGATTTTTTTATAATTGTATATTTAGCAAAATCGTTATTAATTATAATAATTAGCTAAAAATTTTTAAAATTAAAGTTTTTAAAATATAGATAAATTAGATTTATTTTATAATATATCGATAATTTTGTAATATATTTTAAATATCGAAAAAAATAGTTAACTTTTATAAAATACGCTTTTTTCGAAATATATATATATTATAATATTTATTAATATTTAATATTATGTTAAATTAAAAATTAAAAATTTATAATTAATAAAATATATTAAGTTTATTAATAATAATATTTTATTAAATTTAGTTTAATTAATATTTATTTAATATATTAATTTTAATTTAAATATAAAATTTAAATAGTTATATTATAAATAATTAAAATCTTTAAAAACTAAGTTATAAAATTTTTATTATTAATAAATATTTTTTTATTTTATTAAATTTTTAAAACTTCGATATAAATAATATTTAAGTTTATAATAAAATAATTATTAATATAAATAATAATAATATAATTTATAGCAATATTTTAATATATTAAAAAGTCTGAAATTAGGAAAAAAAAACCGAGGTTTTTTATAATTTTAGTAAAATATTTTTGCTAAACTCTAGAAATTTGCTTTATATTATATAAAATTTTAAAAATTACTAAAATTTATTTTATAGAAAAAATTATAACTATATTTTATAATAAATTTTAATACTTTTAGATTTTTGAGTACTATTTTTTATATATTTAAAAATAAAAAATAAATCGTTTTTCATAAATTATTATATAAAAATATATCTATAAAATCTATTTATTTAATTATTTAGCTATTTAAAATAGCTAAAATTAAGAAAATTTTCTAAATAAATAAAATTATAATAGCTACAAAAATTTTATTATAATCGATATTTTCGATTTATTTAAAGTTTTTAGTAATAAAACGAGATTTAAATTTATAAATATAATTTTATTAATAAATTTTAAATTTTAATATTTATTATATATTAATAGTTTTTTATTTAATCCTATTTTTAGCGATAAATTTTAAAGTTTTAATAAATAATAATTATCAAAATATGTTTTTATAAATAATAAATTATTTTTTTATTAAAAAGCTTTTTAACATTTAAAATAATAATTAAAACTATAATTTAATATTAATTATAATATATATTAATTTAGCAAATAAAATATTATATAAAATTTAATTATATAAAAAAATTTATTTTAAAAAAACAATTTTTAACTATTAAAAAAAATAGTTTATAATTTGTTAATTTATTAAAATTTTTATTTTTTTTAAAAAAAGCTATAAATTTATATTAATTTTTATTAACCCTAATTATAAAAAATAGGTTTATTATAATAAATTGTTAAAAAAAACTTGTAATAAATAAATTTAAAATAAAATTAAAAAATTTAAAGTTTTTCGAAAAAAAATATATAAAATTTAAAATAAATTTAAATTTAATTTAAAATTATTAAAAAAAAATTTATTTTAAAAATTAATATAAATATTAATTTTTAAATTAAAACTATTTAAATAATTTAAAATAGTTTTTTTTAAAAAAAAAAAGTTTTTAATTTAAATAAAAAATCTATCGATATTTTTTTTATTAATAAATTTATTAATAAATATTTTAATAAATAATTTATTTAAAATAATTTTTATAAACATTAAAAATTTATTTATTTTTAATATTTAAAAATATATATTAAATAAATTAAATTATTTATAATTACAAAAATTTTGCTTTTTTTAGGTTTATTAATAAATTTATAAGCTTTTTGCTATTTTTTTTAAATATAAAAATAATATAAGAATTATTAAAAATTATAAATTTTTTACAAATAATTTAAAAAGCTTAAAATTTTAAATATAAAATATAATTAATTTAAAATAATTTAAATTGATTATTTTAATAATTTATTTTTTTATAAATATAAATATATAAAATAATAAATTTAATTTTATTATTTTAAAGCTAATTATTTATTAATTTATTATAAGTTTTAAAATTTTAATCAAAATAAAATTAAAAAAAAATAACAATTATAGCAATATTTCAAAAACTTAAATCGGCTTTTTATTATTAAAAATATATATTTAATATTTTTTTGTTTTAATAAAATAATTTATTATTTTTAAAACTTTCGATTTATTAAAATAAAACTATAAAACTTTTTATTATATAAATAAAATTTAATAATAATTAAATCTTTTTTTATAATATTTAAAATTTATTAAAAATTTAAAATTATAGTAAAATTGAATTATTAAATAGCTTTTATTAAATTATAAATTTTATATTAAAATTTTTTTAATTAAATAACGTTTATATTAAATTATTTAGCGCTTATTTTAGCAATTTTTTATAATAATTTTAAATTTTAATAACTAAATTTATAATATAACTATAAAACTGTTCAAATAAATATTTAATAAATTAAATTAATATATTTAAAAATAAAACTACTACTATAAAATAAAATGTTGTGTTTAAAAAAATCTAATTTACTAAAAAAAATATTTTCGAAAAGTTATAGTAAAAATAAATTATTGCTAATAATTTTAGTTTTTTTAATTTTTATAAAAAAATCTACGTAAAAAAAAATATTTTAAAATTTATGGTCTAAAACTTTTTAATATTATTAATTTTTTTTAAAATAAATATTCTATAATTAAAAAATTAAACTAAAATATAATTTAATAAAATATTTTTAATTTTTATAAAAAGAAATATTTTATTATTAAAATAATTTACTAATAAAGCTAAAAGTTTTTTTATATTAAGAATTTAATAAATAATTTTAATATAATTAAAATTTAAAATATTTACTATTTTATTTTAAATTTAAAATTATTAAGTAAAATTTATATTTTTTTAAGCTATAAAAAAACTATTATTTTTAAATTTTAAAATAGCTAAATAAGTTTTTTTTTTATTAAATAGTTTTAATTTTTTTATATAATTTTTTTTAATATAATATTAAGTTTTTAAAATAATATTAATATTAAATTTAAATATATATAATATTTTATAATATATATTAAAATTTAAAATTTTTCGACTTTTTTAAATTTTAAAAAATCCGCAGTAATATATATATTATTTAAAAAATTATATTTAATATAATCAAAAAAGTTGCTTTAATTATATTTTATAAATATTATTAATTTAATATTATAAATCTATAATAATTTTATTAAAACTAAAATAGTATTTAAAATAATAAATATTTTATTAATATAAAATAATTTAAACATAATATTTAAAAATATAAAATTTAAAACATTAATTAAAATATATAAATTAAAGCTAATTTAATTAATAATTTTTTTAAATAATTTATTCAAAAATTTATTATTTTTTTTAGGCTAATTTTTGTTTTTTTTATAATTATATTTTTTCTTTTTTTTTTAATTCCTTTTTTAAAAAAAAAAAAAAAAAAACAATGAATTCGAATTAAAAAAACAATTAATAATATTATTAATTTAATTAATAAATTGATATAATTTTAACTAATTTTTAGATTTTTTGTTTATTTTAAAATTTTAGAAAATATTTGCTATTAAGAATTAAATAAAAAGTATATTATTTATTTTACTAAATAAGAAGTTATTTCTAAAATTTAAAATAATTTTAGATAATTTTAAATAAATTAAAATTTTAATAATTTGCTAAATTTAATTAATTTAAATATTATAATAAATTTTTAATATTTTAAAATATTTATTATATTAATTTATAAAAAATATATCAATTTTATAATGGTTTAATTAAGTTATTAAATTTAATAATTTTAGTTAATTAATTATATTTAAAAAAATTCAATTTTTAAATAAAATCGTTTTAAAACTTTTTATTTAAAAATTTATAAAAATTTATAAATTATTTATAAACTTTTAAAAAATTTGTATAAAAAGTTATAATATTTTTAACTGTTAAAAAAAAAAATTGCAAAATATAATAAAAATAATAGCTTTATTTCTATTTTTAAAAATAGCTATTATTAATAGATTTTTTAAAAATATATTATAATTGATAGCTTAAAAAACTATTTATAAGTTTTAAAGCTAAATAAAATAGTTAAATTTACTAATTAATTTAACGTTTTTATTAAAAAAATGTAGCTATTTAGCTATTTTTTTATTAACTTTTTATTTATTATATTGAAAAATTTTATATTAAAAAATATAATAATATTTTTAATTTTTTATATAAAAAAAATTATGTTAAATTTTTATAACTTAAATATTTAATATAAATTAAAAAATTTATTAATAAATTTAAATAAATCGAAAATATTTATAATATTTAACTTAAAATTTATAAATTTTAAAATTTTAATAAGCAAAATTTTTTATAAAAATTTTTAATTTTTAAACTATTTTAGTAAAGTTTAATTAAATTTTTATAAAAATTATTATAAAAATTTTAATATAATTTTATAAAATAAAAACTTAATTAGTAAAAAAATTTAAAATAGAAAAAAAAAATAAAACAAATTTAAATTCTATTTTCTTAATATTTACGATACTTTATAATATTAATATAATTATAAAATAGGTTATTATAAAAAAAAATTACTTGTAGTAAATTGTTAAAAACGTTAAAAAAATAAAATTTATAACAAAAATCGATAATCGATATATATAATTTTAAATATAGTTTTTTTAATAATATTTTTCAAAATATAGCTAATATAATAAAATTTTTAAAAATAAAAGAATTAAATTTAAATAATATAATTAAATAATCGATAAAATAAATAAAAATAAATTATAATAAAATTAAACTAAATAAACTGCTAATAAGCGTTAAATTTTAAAAAATTTCAAAAATTCGTAAAATTTTTTTTAATAAGCCTATAAAACGTAACTAGAACTTATATTACTTAAAACTAAGCCATATCGCCATAAAAAAACGTAGTCGCCATATAACATTATAAGGCTTTACTGCTATTATTAGCTTTTATAAAAAATATCAAATAGCAGTGTTACTATTAATTATAGGGTAATATTTTATAATTTTAATAATTAAAATTATAAAAATAGTAGTAAAAAAATTTACGTTTTTTATTATTATATTAATATTTTGCTCAATTTAATATTTAAATAATAGTTTAAATTACTATTTTTTAAACAATTTTTAAAATAAATTTTTAAATTTTATCGAAAATTAGTTTAATAATAAATTAATATAATAAATATTAAAACGTTTTTATAAATAATTTATAGTTTTTTTTAATTAAATTATTTATTTATTTATTTATTTTAATTTTTTAAAAACGTTATTATTTATACATATTTAATTTTTATTTATTTATATAATATTTTTTACTTTTTAGCAAAATATTTTAAAAAATTAATTTATTATAATAAAGTTAGTTTTAATTATTTTTAAAAAATATAACTTATTAAAAAATTAAAAAAAAACTATAGTTTATTATATATAATTAATTAAGTTTTTTATTTGTAAATATATTAATTTAAATATTAAAAAAATTAATAACGTTTAAATATATTAAATTATATTTGTAAAATAATATTTTATCGAATTATTAAGCTAGTCATTTTTAAATGAAAGTATTTAAAAAAAAAAATTCCGAAATTTTAAACATTTTTTATTTAAAACCGGGTAATTTATTTTATTTTTTATAATTAAAAAAAATATACTAAATATTATAAAATTATTTTAATTTAAATTTATATTTATTAATATAAATAAGTTTTAAATAAAATCTATATATAATAAAAACTATTATATGATATAAAAGTTAAAAATATAATAATAAAAATGTTAAAATATTATATTTAATATATAAATAATTAAAATAATATTTAATAATAAATATTAAAAAAGCGTTTATTTTATAATTATATATTTCAAAATAATTAATATAATTATTTATAATTAAAATAATACATTTTTTAAAAATAACGTTAAAAAAATAAAAAAAAGTTTATTATTGTTTTTATTTTAAATTGTTATTTTAAAATTTTTATTTTTTAACAATAAAATAGTGAAAAAAAATTTTAATATTAATATTATAAATATATAGTTTTATAATTTAAATTTAATAAAATTATAAACAACAAAACTTTTAAAATAAATTAATATTTAATTAAAATTTATATATAAAATATTTTTTTTAATCAATTATTATTAAATATAAAAATATAATAAAAAATATTTTAAAAATAAATTTAACATAATTATTTATGCATAAATATAATAATTATAATTTAAAAAAAAAAAAAAAACAGTCGCTAGCCATTATTTAAAATATAATATTAAAAAATATAAAATTATACATATTAATAATATAGAAAAAAAATGCAAAAATAAGGCTTTATATATAAAAGTATTTACTATATAAAAATGTAAAGCTTTAGCTGCCATTTTATTTAATTTAATCAGCTTATTTAATTTATATCCATTTTAATAAAGCTGCCATTTTTATGGGCGCGCGTTAATTAAATAGCTTTGGTTTGTTAAGCGAGGTTTTTTATTAAAAAAAAAAAACACTTGCCAAAAGGCTATGCTAAGCTAGCTGTTGCTAGTTGTAAGCTTTTGCATACCTTTATAGCATTTAAAAAGCTTTGTAAGCACTTTTAAACACTTTATAAGCCTCGTAAATTTTAGCTAATTTAATAAAGCCTACTTTATATATAATACATATATAACTAATTAAATTAACTATAAGCTTTTTAGCTTTATAAATAGGTAAGCTTTACAAGCTTATAAAATTAGGTTTTATTGTTAATAACTATTGATGTTTTTAACCAATTAAAAGCTTAAATTTAAAAGGTTTTAGTGTAGATTTTTTTTCTATAATGTATATATATTTAGACTAATTTTTCAATAAAAAATATAATAATAAATTTAATAAAAAATATTATTATAATAATTAAAAACTTAGTAATAATATTAATAAATTAAGCTTTATATAAAATATATATAAAAAAAAAAAATTAATCAAAAATATTTAATTTAAAAATAAACATAACAGTTATAAATATAATTATGTAAAATATTTTAAATTACAAGAAGTTTAATAACGGCATTTTTTTTTAAAAAAATCTAAGTAAATAAATAAATAGATAATAATAAATATATTAATAATATAACGAGTTTTTATATTTTATAAATAATTATAACAAAATTATAATAAATTAAACTAAGCTAAATAATTTAAATAAATATTTAAATAAAAAGATTAAATTATTATAATAGCAACAAAATAAGCATTAATTAAAACGTTAAAAATAATTATTTTATAATTTATAAAACTATTAATTATAAAGTTTTTTAAAAACATATCGAAAAAAACAAATAAATTATAGCTTTAAAATATTTTTCGTCAAAAAGATTAGCTTAAATATACATGCATTATAAAAAAAAAACTATACTAAAACTTTTAAAATTTAAACTTCTAATCGGTTAAAAAGAAAATCAATAGCTATTAGCTATAAAGCCTAATTTTATAAGCCTTAATTTATAAAACTAAAAAGCTTATAACTAATTTAATTAGTTATAAATAAGCCGTATATAAAATAGGCTTTTTCAAATTAGCTAAAATTTTGATATTTGATTTTTTATATCGATTATATTTTGTATAACTTTTAATTAGTTAAAAAAAAATATATACCTATTAATTATAAGCTTTGATTTTATGACTTTTAAAACTTATAAATATTTAAAATATCTATAAAATCTATAAAAATATATAAGACTTATAAAAATATATAAAATTTATAAAGTATTTAAAAAAATTTATAAAACTTATAAAATATTTAAAAATATTTTTAAAACTTATAAAATATTTATAAAGCCTATAAAAATATATAAAATTTATGAAATATTTATAAAACCTATAAAAATATATAAAGTTTATAAAATATTTACAAAATTTATAGAATATCTAAAAATATTTATAAAGCTTATAAAATATTTACAAATTTTATAAAAAAATACGAAATTTATAGAAATATATAAAACTTTTTTAAAACTATAAAAATATATGAAATTTTTTAAAAACTATAGAAATATACGAAGTTTTTTAAAAGCTATAAAAATATACGAAATATTCTAAAAACTATAAAAATATACGAAACCTTTCGAAAGCTATAAAAATATATAAAACTTTTTAAATATTATAAAAATTTACGAAATTTATAAAAATATATAAAACTTTTTAAAAGTTATAAAAATATATAAAGCTTTTTAAAAGCTATAAAAATATATAAAGTTTTTTACATATTATAAAAATTTATAAAAAATTTTTAAAACTATAGAAATATATAAAATTTTTTAAATACTATAAAAATATATAAAGTTTATAAAAATATATAAAACCTTTCGAATATTATAAAAATATATAAAACTTTTTAAAAATTATAAAAATATACAAAATTTACAAAAATATATAAGTCCTATAAAAATATATAAAGTTTATAAAAATATATAAAATTTATAAAATATTTAAAAATATTTACAAAATTTATAAAAATATATAAAGCTTATAAAATATTTATAAATTTTATAAAAATATATAAAATTTATAAAAATATATAAAATTTACAAAATATCTAAAAATATATATATAAATTTATAAAGTTTAAAAATATTTATAAAACCTAAAAATGTTTATAAAATTTAAAAATATTTAAAAAAGGTTTTAAATATTATAAAAATATATAAAAGTTTATAATTAATAATAGTTAATTTAATATAATTATTTAATAAATATTTTTTTAATAAAAAACTTTGCTTAATAAATTAAAGCTATTTAGTATTTTTTAATATATATATATAAAATATTACTATTATTATAATTTTTTAAAATATTAATACTAAAAAATATTAAACTGCTTTAATTTATTAAGCGAAATTTTTTGTTAAAAAAAACGCTTTAATTAATAGTTTAAGTTAAAAAAAGGCTATTTTAAAGAACTATTTTTTTTTATTTTTCTAATTTTTCTAAATTAATCCCAGAAATTGTTTAAATAATTATAAATTTTAATCTGCTATAATATTCGAAATTATTTAAAATAATTATAAAATATAAATTAAAATAACTACAAATTATAAATTTATTTAAGTTTTATTTTTTTTCTATTAATTATATAATTAACTTAAATTTTTTAAATAATATATTAAATAATTAATAAAATATAAAAAAATAAAAACTATAGATATAAAAAAAACCGTATTATTTTACGATTATAATAGTATAAAAAAAGCTTAATTTATTATATATTAAAAAATTAAACTTAGTATTTATAAATATATTATCGAAAAAAAAATATATAAACAATATAATAATAATACGAAAAATTTCTAAATAGCGCTAATTTTTTTTAAAAAAATCTAAATATAAGTTTTTAAATGTAGTTTTAAATTATTTTAAAAATTGCTATAGTATAAAACTAGCTATTAGTATTTTTAAATTTAATTATTATTTTCTATAATTTCGAAAAATATATTTAGCTATTATATTTTATATTTTTTAAAATTATAAATTTAATTATTTAAATTATACTCTATTATATTATTATAATAGTAATATAAAAAAAAAAATAAAAAAATTTATATATATAAAAATTAAATAATTAATCTATTAATATATATAATAAATTATAAATATATTTTATATTTATATAAAAACTATTTTATTATTATTATTTTTTTATTTTTATTAGAATTTATATAATTTATTAGCTTTTTTTTATATTATAGTTTATTTTAAATTTTATAAATTTTTAATATAATTATTTATCGTTAATTTATTTTATTGAACTATTTTAATTAAACTATTTAAAAATAAATATTTTAAAAATAAATATTTATAAAAGGTATTAAAGTTTTTTTTTTTTTATATATTATAATTTATAAACTAAAAATTTTTTAAGCTTTTTATTTAATTTATATATTACTATTTTTATTATTTTTAAAATTTTAAGTTTTTTATTAATTATATAATTTACGAATTTTATTAAAACTAAAAATAATTTATATTAATCTTTTTTTAATTAATATTATTTTAAAATTTATAAAATATAAAACGTTTTAATAAATAGAAAATTTTAATTTAATATATTATTTAACTAAAATATAAAAAAAATCCAAAATTTTTATAAAATTAAAACAGCTATAATATTTTATATTTTTTGAACTTATAAATTTAACTATTTAAATTATATTTAATTATACTATTATAATAGTAATATAATAAAAATTTTTTAAATATATATATATATAAAAATTAAATAATTATTTTATTATTATTTATAATATATTATAAATAAATTTTGTTTTTATATAAAAACTATTTTTTTGCTATTATTTTTCTATTTTTATCGAAATTTATATAGTTTATCTGTTTTTATTTTATATTATATTTATTTTAAATTATATAAATTTTTTTTATTTAACTATTATAAAAATATCAATAATTAGCTTTATATTATAGCAATTTTTTAATATGTAATATTTTACTATTTTTATTATTTTTATATAAATTTTAATTTTTTTGTATATAATAAAATAAGCTTTTTTTATATTATTATAATTGTAAAATAATATAACTTTTTCATTTAAATTTAAATAATTATCTAGTAAAAACTTGCAAAAAATAAAAAAATTTATATATATAAAAATAAAATAATTATTTTATTAATATATATTAAATATTATAAATATATTTTATATTTATATAAAAATTATTCTTTTACTATTACTTTTTTATTTCTATTAAAATAGATAAAATTTATTTTAAATTATATAAATATACTTTTTTATTGTTTATAAATATTATATATTTTTCGAAATTGCAAAAAATGTCACGAAAGTACGCACACAAGCAATAATATCGCAGCTAACAACTCAAGTTAACAGATTAATATTAAGTTAAAGGAAAGAAAATAAATAAATACAACACCCGCAAGGTGTATAATACTATATAAACCTAAATTCTTTATTTACTATCTAACTATTAATAAAGAATTTCCTGTATACTAATAAACCTTAAACTATTACAAAAATAAGTCTACTACATCTCGTAACTACCCCCTCTTTTCGAAAGCTAGATTTTGTTAAAATAATTAAAACAGCGTAAATTAACCTAATTTATCTATTTCTACAATAAAAATTAAAATACATTAATAATAATACTATTAACAAAAACGTTAAATAAAAAATAAAAACAACTAGCAGCAGCTATTAAATATTAGTAATATATAGCCACATAAATAACAATATTAAAATATATATATACAACATAATATAACTAAATATATAAATGTCTTTTGTTAGAAAGATTAGCTTAAATTTGCGCCCGTCACAGAAAAAAAATCTATATTAGAACCCTTCGAATCTAAGCTTCTGATTAGTCAAAAAAAAAATCGATAGCTATTGGTTATATCGCTAGATTCTGTAGGCCTGATTTTATAGGGCTATAAGGCCTGTAACCAATTTAATTGGCTACAGGCAGGCCGTGTATAGGGTAGGCTCTTTTAAATTAGCTAAAATTTTGACATTCGATTTTTTGTACCTATTATATTCTGCATGGCCTCTGATTGGTTAGAAAGAAAATGCAGGCTTATTGGCTGCAGGCTTCAATTTTGTAGGCCTCAGGGCCTGCAGGTGCCTGGGAGGCCCATAGAGGCATGCGAGGCCCTCCGAGTGTCATGGAGGCCTGCGAGGCCCATAGAGGCATACAAGGCCTATAGAGGCATGCAAGGCCCATGGAAGCATACGAGGCCCTCCGAGTGTTATAGAGGCATACGAGGCCCTTCGAGTATCATGGAGGCATACGAGGCTTATAGAGGCATACAAGGCCCATGGAGATATGCAAGGCTCTCCGAATATTATAGAGGTATACGAAGCCTTTTTAAAGCTATAGAGGCATATAAGGCCTTCTAAATATTATAGAAATATATAAAGCCTTTTGAATATTATAAAAGTATACAAAGCCTATGGAGATATATAAGGCTTATGGAGGTATACGAGGCCTATAGAGGTATACAAGGCCTATAGAATGCCTCGGAGTACCTACAAAGCCTATAGAGATATACAAGGCCTACAGAATGCCTCGGAGTATTTACGAAGCCTATAAAATGCCTACAAAACCTATAGAAGTATATAAAGCCTATAAAATACCTGCAAATACCTAAAAATACGTATAAAAGCCTATAAAACTTAAAATTGCTTAAAAGTATATATAAAAGCTTATAAAGCCTAGAAATACTTAAAAATATATATATAAACCTATAAAACTTAAAAGTATTTAAAAATATATATATAAACCTATAAAACTTAAAAATGCTTAAAAATGCCTGCAAGTGCTTAAAAATATATATAAAAATTTATAAAACCTATGACTATTTAAAAGTATATATAAAAGTTTATAAAGCTTAAAATTACTTAAAAATACGTATATAAACTTATAAAACCTAGAATTGCCTAAAAATATATATATAAATTTATAAAATTTAGGTATATTTAAAAATACTTATAAATATTTAAAAATATATATAAAAATCTATAAAGCTTAGGATTATTTAAAAATATATATATAAACTTATAAAACTTAAATATATCTAAAAATACCTAGAAGTGTTTAAAAATATATATAAAAGCCTATAAAGCCTAGAATTATTTAAAAATACATATATAAATCTATAAAACCTAGGTATATTTAGAAGTATTTATAAATACTTAAAAATATATATAAAAACCTATAAAATTTAGAATTGCCTAAATATATATATATAAATCTATAAAATTTAGAAATATCTATAAATATTTATAAATATTTAAAAATATATATATAAACCTATAAAGCCCGGGATTATTTAAAAATATATATATAAACTTATAAAACTTAAAAATATTTAAAAATATTTGCAAATATCTAGAAATATATATAGAAATTTATAAAGCCTAGAATTGTTTAAAAATATATATATAGGCTTATAAAGCTTAAAAATATCTAAAAATACGTATATAAGTTTATAAAATTTAGAAATATTTATAAATATTTATAAATATTTAAAAATATATATATAAATTTATAAAACCTAAAAATGCTTAAAAGTATATATATAAACTTATAAAATTTAAAAATACCTAGGAATATTTAGAAATACTTAAAAATATATATATAAAGTTATAAAACCTAAAAATGCCTAAAAATATATAAAAATATCTAAAAGTATATATAAAGATTTATAAAGCCTAAAATTGCTTAAATATATATATATATATTTATAAAACCTAGGAATATTTAGAAATATTTAAGAATATTTAAAAGTATATATATAAACTTATAAAGCTTAAAAATATCTATAAATATTTGCAAATATTTAGAAATATATATAAAAATTTATCAAGCTTAAAATTGTTTAAATATATATATATAAACTTATAAAACCTAGGTATATTTAGAAAAATTTAAAAATATTTAAAAATATATATATAAGCTTATAAAGTCTAGGATTATTTAAAAGTATATATATAAATTTATAAAATTTAGGCATATTTAAGAATATTTAAAAATATTTAGAAATATATATATAAATTTATAAAACTTAGGAATATTTAAAAATACTTAGAAATATTTAAAAATATATATAGAAATTTATAAAATTCGGGATTATTTAAAAGTATATATATAGATTTATAAAAACTAAAAATACTTAAAAATACATATATAAGTTTATAAAATCTAAAAATATCTATAAATATTTGCAAATATTTAAAAATATATATATAAATTTATAAAGCCTAAAAGTATTTAAAAATATATATATAAACTTATAAAGTTTAGGAATATTTACGAATATTTACGAAAATTTAAAAATATATATATAAGTTTATAAAACTTAGAAATATTTGCAAATATTTGTAAGTATTTAAAAATATATATAAAAGTTTATAAAGCTTAAAATTGTTTAAATATATATATATAAATTTATAAAGCTTAAAAATGCTTAAAAATATATATATAAGCTAATAAAATTTAGAAATATTTATAAATATTTACGAATATTTAAAAATATATATATAAATCTATAAAACTTAAAAATATTTAAAAATATTTAAAAATATATATATAAATTTATAAAACTTAAAATTATTTAAATATATATATATAAACTTATAAAGCTTAAAAATATTTAAAAATATATATATAAATCTATAAAATTTAAAATTATTTAAAAATATATATATAAGTTTATAAAGCCTAGGAATATTTAAAAATACCTATAAATATTTAAAAATATATATAAAAACTTATAAAGCTCGAAATTGTTTAGAAATATATATAGAAATTTATAAAATTTAGGATTATTTAAAAATATATATATAAACTTATAAAGCCTAGGATTATTTAAAAATATATATATAAATTTATAAATTTTAAATATATTTAAAAATGCTTATAAATATTTAAAAATATATATATAGGTTTATAAGGCTTGAAATTATTTAAAAATACGTATATAAATTTATAAAATTTAAAAATGTTTAAAAATATATATATAAGCTTATAACATTTAAGAATATTTAAGAATATTTAAATGTATATATATAGGCTTATAAAGCTTAAAATTATTTAAAAATATATATATAAGCTTATAAAGCTTAAAAATATCTATAAATACCTATAAATACTTAAAAATATATATATAAACTTATAAAGCTTAGAATTGTTTAGAAATATATATATAAATCTATAAAATTTAGGAATATTTAAATATATATATATAAACTTATAAAGCCTAGGAATATTTAAAAATATATATATAAACTTATAAAGCCTAAAATTGCTTAAAAATATGTATATAAATCTATAAAACTTAAATATGCTTAAAAATACCTACAAATACTTAGAAATACGTATAAAAATTTATAAAACCTAAAATTGCTTAAAAATACGTATATAAACCTATAAAGCTTAAAAATATTTATAAATATTTACAAATACTTAAAAATATATATATAAACCTATAAAACCCGGGACTGCCTAAAAATACGTATATAAACTTATAAAGCCTAAAATTGCCTAAAAGTACGTATATAGGCCCATAAAGCCTAGGAGTATTTAAGAGTATTTGCTAAACTCTTTAAATACTATAGAGGCATACAAAGGCTTGCAATTGGCAGCAGCTGGCCCGGTATACCTACTTGGTAAGTGTTTCTTTCTAACAAAAGACCTTGCCCAATAAACCAAAGTTATTTGGTGCTCTTTAGTATAAATATAAATATATTAATAATATATATAAATAAATTAACTACTTTTTAAAAAAATATATTTATAAAATTTATTAAAAAAACTAATTTTATATAAAAAAATAGTATAACGGCAAAATTAGAAAAATAAATAAATCGATATAATAAAAATATAAAAAATAGAGCTTTTAAATTATATATAAGTAATACAGATAATATATATTAAAATAATATATACAATAATAGCGTAAATATGTTAAATATATTGAATATATATAATATAGCTATAATAATAAAATATTAACAAATATATATAAAACTTCTATATATTAAAATAAAAAAATTTAACATATATAATATTATAAAATAATATTTATATATATTTATTTATTAAAACCTATTTTTATATATTTAATTATAGAAAATTTTCCGGAAGTACTTGATTTATAGAAACTTATATATTAATTTGCAAAAAATACGGAAATATAAAAAACGCAATAAATATATTAAAATATAGTAAACTATTCGTAAAAATCGTATAAAACATAAATTATTATAAAAAACGCCATTATATTAATAAAAATAATAAAAATATCGAATAAAATATAAAAAAAAGCTAAATAATAGGTAATTTATATAATAAATTACTTAAAATAATAATAAAATTAATAAAAAAATATAAAGCTTAAATATTAATTAAAAAAAAAAAAAAGGCTTAATATAACAGCAGTAGTAGATATATATTATTATACCTTGTAATAGCCTAAATTATTAATATTAATAAAACTATTGTTAAGGCAATTTTTATAATAATTAGCGTAATTAATAGTATTAAAAGTAGGTAATCTTAAATTAAATAAATTAATTTTTAAAAATAAGCTATATAAGCATATTTTTGCAATTATTAAAAAGTAACAAAAAATAGTACGTTATTATATACGCAAAACGTTTATTTAACTATATATTAATTTTTAAAA
Organism: Xylariaceae sp. FL0255; assembly: GCA_022578795.1. Lineage (NCBI taxonomy): Eukaryota > Fungi > Ascomycota > Sordariomycetes > Xylariales > Xylariaceae > Xylariaceae sp. FL0255. Next base: position 3,530 of record MU389062.1, on the reverse strand, counting down.
TAAAGCTATTACTAGTATTTATTTTAAATATATTAATCTATGTACTAAAGGTTTAAAAGCGCCTTTTTATTTAAATTTTAAAAGCTATAAAAAAGTATTTTAATCGCAAGCTTTTAAGCAATAATAAAAGCGCTTTTTTACTTAGGCTTTAAAAACTATATATATAATATATAAAAGAACCTATTAACTTAAATTTTAAAAGCATAAAATAACTTTTTATCGCGGTTTTTAAACGAATATATAATATATAAACTTGCAAATCGATAAAAACAAAGCTTTAATATAATGCCGTTAATATATATAAATAAAATAATATAACTAAAAATAAAACTATTGCCAGTACTATTTTAAAAAAAACTTAATATTATTACAAAAATGCATATATAACTAATAATATTGCAGTTAATAATTTAAATTAATAAATTAATATTAAATTAAAAAAAAAAATAAGTAAATATAATGCCTATAAAGTATATAATATTATATAAATTTAAATTCTTTATCTACTATTTAACTATTAATAAAGAATTTCCCGCGTACTAGTGAGTTTTAAACTATTATAAAAGTGGGTCTATTATATTTTATAACTAAAAACAATAATTAAGATTATAATATAATTAATTGTAAATATATTAATAACTAAATTTATTTTTGTCGTTTTTTTTTTCAATTTCTAAGTTTTTTATTTAATTTATTTATTATTTTTTTAGTCGTTTTTAATTTTTAAGCTTTTTATCGATTATATAATTTATTTATTTATATAATTTATTAATTTTATTAAACCTAAAAATTTAAAAAAAAACTTTGCTAAAATACGAAATAATTTATATTAGTTTTTTTTTAATCGATTTTATTCTAAAATTTATATAAAATAAAAACAGCTACTTTATTTTTTATCTTTTGAAATTATAAAATTAATTATTTAAAGTATATTTAATTATATTATTATAGTAGTAATATATTAAAAAAAATAAATTAAAATTATAAAAATAAAAATTAAATAGTTATTTTATTAATATAAATAATATATTATAAATATATTTTATTTTTATATAAAAATTACGAAATGTAGTAAACCTACTTTTGTAATAGTTTAAGGTTTACTAGTGCGCAGGAAATTCTTTATCGATAGTTAGATAGTAGATAAAGAATTTAAGTTTATATAATACCGTGCGCCTCGCGGGCGTTGTATTTTTTTTTTTTTTTTTTTAATTTAATATTAATCTGTTAACTTAAATTATTAGTTACAATATTATTACTTATATATATATTTTCGTAATAATATTAAATTCTTTTTATAATAGTATTAGCAATAGTTTTATTTAGTTATATTATTTTATCTATATATTAAACGTTATATATAGCTTTACTAATATTAATTTATAGCTTACGTATTATAAATATTTTACTTTTGCGTATTGTCGTTATATTAAAATTTTGCTTTTATTAACCTATAGTATTACGTATTTTTTTAGCATTAAAGAGTTGCTATTTCTATTAATATTAATTAGGTTTATTAAACTTATAGATATTAAAAAATCGCTACCTCTACGAATATTAATTAGAATTATTTATTTCTATTTTTTAGCATTAAAAAGTTACTACTTTTATTTCTAAGCATTAAATCAGAGTTTGCCTACCTCTAGAAGCATTAATCGGAATCGCCTATTTCTATAGTAAAAATCGAAGTCGCTATTTTTATTTTTAATATATAGATTAATATACTCGAAATTAATACTAGCAATAGCTTTATTTTTAAAAAAATCAATATATAGTCGAATAAACGCTTTATATATATAATAACGTGTTTTATATAGGTTAAGAAAATTTGCTTTCGTATCGTTACCTTTTAATAACTATAAGGATATATTTATGCAGTTTATTTTTAAAAATTAACTTATCTAATTTAAAGTTATATTAATATTTTAATACTATTAATTATACTAATTATTATAAAAATCGCTTTAATAATAGCTTTATTAACGCTAATAATTTAAACTATTACAAAGTATATATATAGCGTATATTTACTATTATTATTATATTAAGCCTTTTTTTTTTAATTTTTTTCTATTAATATTTAAGCTTTATATTTCTTATCGATTTTACTGCTATTTTAAACAATTTATTATATAAATTATCTATTATTTAGTTTTTTTTTATACTTTATTTAATATTTCTGTTATTTTTGCTAATACGACGGCGCTTTTTGCGATAATCTATATTCTACGCAACTTTTACGAATAGAGTATATACTTTTTGTATTTACTGCACTTTTTATACCTTTTGCGAGTTAATATGCAAGTTTCTACAAGTCGAATATTTTCGGAAAACCTCTACAATCGAATATATAAGAACAGGTTTTAGTAGATAAATATATATAAATACTATTTTATAGTATTATATATATTAGACTTAATTATTTTAATATATAAAAGCTAAAGTATATATTTGTCAATACTTTATGGCTATATTGTATATATTTGTGTTATTTATATTACTTATATATAGTTTAAAAGTTCTACCTTTTGTACTTTTGTTATATCGTTACGTTACTTATTCTTTTGATTTTGCCGTTATACTATTTTCTTATACAAAATCAGCCTTTTCGACAAACTTTACAAATATATTTATATAAAAAGTAGTTAATTTACCTATATATACTATTATTGTTACCAATAGCTACAATATACCTATATTTACGTTTATGCTTATATATTTAATTATATTAATTATATGTATATACTTTGACATCGCTATTTGTATGGCTTATTATTATCGATATACTTTGATTTTTATTATAAAAATAGATAAATTAGGTTAATTTACGCTATTTTAGTTATTTTAATAGAATCTAGCTTCTAAAAAGAGGGGGTAGTTATAAGATATAATGGACCTATTTTCGTAATGGTTTAAGGTTTACTAATACGCAGGAAATTCTTTATTAATAGTTAGATAGTAGATAAAGAATTTAAGTTTATATAGTGCCGCGTGCCTCGTAGGTGTTATATTTACTTAATTTTTTTCCCTTAATTTAATATTAATCTATTAACCTAAGTTGTTAGCTATAATATCGTTGCTTATATGCGCATTTTCGTAATAATAAAAACTATTTTTTTATTATTATTTTTTTATTTTTAGTAAAATTAATATAATTTATTTATTTTAATTTTATGCTACATTTTTATACAAACTTTTAATTTAACTATTTATTACTAATTTGCGTTTTTTAATTAATATATAAAAGTTTATTTTAAAATAGTAATTTTATATTTTTTAATTTTAACGTTAATAGTAATAATTATAATAATATAAAAAAAAATTATTTTATTATATATTAAAAAATTAAAATTAATATATATAAATATTTTTAAATATATTTAATTATTTATAAATTAATATAAAATAAACAAAAATAGTAAAATATTAAATATTAATAACTATATATATTATATATAATAAAATAATAATCGATATATATAAAAAAATTAATAAAATATTAATATATATTATAAATATTTATTTGTAAT
>MU389061.1:0-24256 GCA_022578795.1 Xylariaceae sp. FL0255 | reverse complement strand
GATATTGTGCATTCAAGTGATTAGTGTCGGTGGAGAATGACGCGCTTCGCGGTGGTTCGTGGTGGGGGTGGCTTGTGGACCCGGTGGTTAGCTTAATAACACAATAGCTGCTTCATATGTATCTTGACCGAGCATCCTGGAGCTGAAAGCGCGCTGGAAAGATCCCCGAGGTAGATGTCGTTCAAGAATACGCATCTCCTGGGAATCTTATCATCAGTCTGATACCCTCGTACCAGTATGAGAAGGCTGACCTCTTTGATTTCCATTACTAGGTACTTCATAATGAAGGTGGTTTTATAGTCCGAACAACTGTTTTGGGGTTCGAAAAGTTCGTTGAAGCTACCAACTCGCTTGTAGAACTTCGCGAAACCATCATATCGCGCACCAGAAAGTCTGTGTGATCTCTGTACGGATTGACTGACATTGAATGCCACGTTCATTTGCAGTGGACTGTCGATGTAGTCGATAGCCGTTGGTACGAGTTTCATCACCTTTCATTTGTTAAATGTGCAAGTGAAATGCTGCTCGAACCAAATGTCTCCAAGGGACGTACCATTTTAGATACTTTGCTCTCATTTGTCCAGAGGTTTGTCTCGAAAGCTAACTCGTGCGCTGATTTCCATGCCTGAAGAGATTCACTGAAAAAGCGCTCGAAACTTGTGACAAAGAGTCTCATGGTCTTTCTGTTCCAATCTCGGACTTCTCGGAAGGGTTTTCGGACGGCTTCATCATGAAGAGCCTTTTCGAAAGCTCCCTTGAAACAACACTGGAAAATCTCTTGGAAGATTGAATCGTCACCGACATCATCGGATACACTTTCGCAGGCCTGACCAGTCATTCCCAAAGCTTTTGTGAAGGCCCTATTGAAAGGCGGATCGAAGTTGGTGATGCCATAGACTTCTGGGTCGTCATCTATTACTTCATCTTCTTCATAAACTTCAGTGAGCCTGTATTGTTGCGCCTCACGTTGCGCCTCGCGCTTCCCATCCTCAAATGTCTTCGTGATCGCTCCGCGGATGACTAAAGCTTTCTCAAGCAAGGCATCTATCGTTTTAGCTGAAGGCATATGAGTAGAAATTTGAGGCAGCCGCAAGGTCTTGACCGTCTTAGCAGTAGTCCAAGGATGAAAAATGCACCGCCTTGGCTCGGAACAGCGTATGACAGGAAAATGTGATGGTATTACCGATCTCCTAGAAAAAAAAAAAAATCAAAAAAATCATGAATAGTCAATCCTCGAAAACGACTTGTTCATACAATTCCAGGACGGACAAAGAGCGCGTTTACATTCCAGTACTGCCCCGCTACACTGCCCCAGGTACTACCAAAACACACACCTCTGGCATTCCCGCAACGAAGGAAAAGAAGAAGTGACTGCTTACAACCGCATTCAATTTCAAGAATTATCTGCTCGACCGTGACTAGCATTACAGAAGGCTCCGTCACAACCGGGAAGAAAATTAGGGGCAGTCGTCATGGGAGAGGAATCGCCCGACAACCTCGAGTACCGTTTGGCGCAACTCGTTCTTTGCGAGATGACACATGTGACCAGCACCTGAGGATGTGATCCAACGAACTCGGGGAATTAAGTTGAAGAACGGAACCTGAGCTACGTCGTGGGAGGTATCGCATTCGCCATTGTAGACAAGCACCGGGGATGTGATGGCTGAAAGACGTGAGATGACCGTCCACGTTTTCAAGGAGCCATCTAATGTCAAAGGAGATGGGCCATTCCTGAAGGGTGATTAAAAAATGAAAAGAAAAGAGTGGTTATCAGAGGAGAAACTTACATCGTCCGGTAAACTGTAGGGTCCTCGCTCACATTCTTCAAAGACGGCAGCAGCTCCGGGGGCGGAAATGGGTCAGCGCGACAGACGAAATTCCTGCGATAGAAGTCAAGTGCGTTTTGCTAAGCCGGACTGTCGTACTCGTGCCTTTTTTCGGCCTCATCCAATCCCCGTCGCATTTCCGATGGCATCTGTTCTCGAAGAAGATGCGTCCCACGTGCCCCGAGCTCTTTACTTGCAAGGGCACTAGCAACGACGACCCTGTGAAGGCCCTTAGGTTGACGGGCTGTGAATGCCGCGGCCAGCATCCCGCCCCAGCTCTGGCCAAGTAGATGGAAGCCGATGCCTTCGCGCAATCTCAAGTGGTCTAAAATGTTGTCAAGCTCGTCTTGGAAAAGCTGCTCTTGCCAGAATCTTTTGTCGCCAACCCTTTCGGGGAGATGCGTTGACGAGCCGCAGCCTATTTGGTCGTAGAATACGACCGGATGACCATATCGGTGCCAAAGACTGGCGAAAGGGAGTAGATACTCATGTCCTGCTCCCGGCCCCCCGTGCAAGATGACCACCGGCAATGCACCCGTCGATAGATTACCTATAATCTTGTAGAAGGTGTAACATGGCTGCTCAACTGACGGGGTACTAAAGGGTATCTTGCCTTCGCGAACCTGCATTATGGTAGTGACGTGATTTTAATGCTGTTGTTGATAACGCTGACAGGAAAGTGCTTGTGTCGGACGGCCCGGAAACGGCGGAACAAGATTTGTTGTCGCCTCACTAGGATAGTTGTAAAGCGGTTTGTGAAGTAAGGGATAGGCTGCGGGACCTAGGGCAACTGGCCCTCCGGCCCTCCAGCTTGAGACTAAATTTGATAAGAAGCTATAGGTAATCGTGTGCCAACCTAATTCTTATCGCCCGCTGGACATACGAATTTGTATTCGTTGGCTCTCTGCTACTTGATCGCCGAATCGTAGGTGGGAAGTATAGGGGCTGTTGGACCAGGTCATAATAGCATTGGGTCAGTGACAGATCCATGTCTACTTACACAGGCCCTTCATCCAAGCAAGCATATTATAATTCTTATAACTAGCTTGTAAAGGACTGATTAAATTGCTAAGTTAAGGGCTTTCAATGCCAAAAGTGAAATTTCTATTGTTTCTTTTGATCAAGAAGATTGCTACGGCCCATGAAATACCCAATCGCTAAAAAGGACATCACGACTACCCAGATCATAGCGCTTAAAATGATTGCTAGAGCAATTTATCATTTTGAAAAAATGCTGAGCCTTCGTGCGAAGATCAGCGTATATCGTTGAGAAAAAGTTAACAAGAGAGTTGTTCATGTAGGTACCTAACCCAGAGGGTAAGGATTGCTAGGAGAGCGGCTCGCTAGTGTGCTTCAACAGATGTATGGAGATGCAATACACATTTCCTCACCTCTATCTATCAAATATGTATGGAATAAGCCTCGGTCCACCTGTAAATTGCATCGCTTTTTCTTGAAATATGCGGATCGTATTCTACCAATTCCCCTGTCTTCTTGCTATCTTTTTGCGAGTGAGTTGTACTATCATCATCCCTTATACGGTATTGACCAGAAGTCTAAATAAGGTCATTTCGTGTATATCTAACGTATAACAAGTCTGGCATATTGAAAACTTGAAGAAGGCTACTCCAAACTGGGCCTAGTATTTAGGAAACGGGTAAAAGATGAAGTCATGTAGCATGAAATGAAAATTGTCGAATTTAGATTTCCCAGTTGCAAGGCATTGTAGGGACCAGAAGCAGAGTGGAACCTGAAGAGGAGTTCTTGACCCGTTATATCATGGCGAACTGGAAGCCTAATTCGGGAGAAATGTCTAGGTTGCTGAGACGTTGAAGTTATTCCTATTCCGTTTTGGGAAGGAGATATTTGACGAACCGAGGTGAAGATTGACATACTTCTCTAGACATTGTCCCTGAAACGGAATTCCGAGACACATCTTACTAGATCATTGTCAGGACGCTAGGGCCGGCATTGCGAAACTCAGTTCTCGCGCCGCCGACTCTTGTTCTGATCTCCGTTCCCCTTGATTTCCCCCACGACCCCCGGGCCGCCGGTACGGCAACATCCCGGGCAAATTCCCAGAACCCCAGGGCTCTACACGCATCAGCGTCACGGCAACGTTCCGTAACTTCTATTAACGGCAGCTATGAAGATTGATCGTCGGTAATCGGTTCTCCACTCAATAAAGACGTTACTGAAGCGTTGCGCTGAAGTTCATGACCATGCCGGCGATTCCCTCGGATATCCTCTTTAGGAAGTATGGGCCAATCCGGATGTGTACTACTTTTCATTATACTCGGCGTTTTACTAAAAGCATCTTCAACCAGTCTCCAATGGTAACTGCACAAGAAACTTCAGGAAGTATATGAAATAATTTTGATGACTCTAGCATGTATGATGAAGGGTGGCAAAGGGGCGCTGAGACCTGTATAAAAGAGCGCCACCAGTCTCATCGAGATTTTGCAGAATCAGCACTACCAGCTGGCGCATTCCACACACCACCTTCTTCCTTGTAGTACCCCTCGATATGCATTTCTCACTACTTCTCAGTCTGGTTCAGGCAGGAGCCGTCCTCGCCAGTCCGATAGTCGAGAACGCCAAATCTAAGCCATCTCTTGCGCGCCGAGACGGTCAAACCTATGTTAATATTGGCCAGAACTATGTCGACGAGTGGAACTCCTTCGCATCTGGTGTGAAGAAGCCGGCTGGTATCAGTGTCTATGGCGATATCTACAGTGGAGCTTTGAACTCGGACTCAGTGACTCTCCTATCCTCATACGCTGGGGGCAATAAGTTGGTGTTCTAGTAGTAACGTTGCTTAGGCCCTTGGGCAAACTGACAGTGCTCTAGTGGTCTCGTAGAAGTTGGTCTTAGCTGGAAAGAGTGAGTGTTTTGAAGCTCAATCCCTAGTTTTATGTTGTTAACATGAACTTACACGTGCAATCTCAGTGCGATGACCTCGAACGGGTACACCCAATACCAGGGTGCCCAACTGTGCCACGACATCGCAAACGGCAAATACGATGCAAACCTTCAGAAGTTCGCACAGTATTTAGGTGGATTTCCCAACGTGAAGTACCTCCTCCGTGTCGACTACGAGGTCTCCGGGAACGTCTTCGCCAACACCGACCCTTCGGGATATGACTCTTCAACATTCGACCTCCAAGCCTACCCTGATGCCTTCGCCCATGTGAGAGAGCTGTTTCTTGAAATCATCTCGAATGTTGAGTTCGTCTATCACCCCGTGCGTGGTGAAGCGTCATTGCTATACCCTGGAGACTCCCTTGTTGACTACCAAGGTAAGCGACATAACCCTCAGACACGGACCGTATGTTGAAGTAACACATATGATTAACACTTAATAGGCTTCTCCATCTTCAATAACGATGTATGCCTCGCTGTGGGAACAACCACCAACTGCCAAGGCCAGACACTTGACCCCAACATCATTGCGGACATTAAGTTCGCCACGAAGCCCAAGCTCGTGGCTGAGTCCGCCGTCCAGCCACCCTCGTCGGGTGATTCATCCGATTTCATCGAGTACCTGACTCGTGTCAGCAATATGGTGGAGACGTACGATTTCGCCGCCTGGACCTACATCAACTCTGACTGGACCGCACATGGCTGGGATGCCGCGGATTGGGGAGATAGCCGGATCGAGACTAATGCTCCCGTGCTTCAGTGGTACCAGGAGAATATCGTGGCAAATTCCAGATACGTTTTCGGTTAAGTGGGGTTCTTGTGCTTTTATTGACATGAGGACCTGGGCTGTTGGGATCTCTGGTATGTGTTGGGGTAGCAATTGAGAACACAACTCGGGGGTTGGCACGGGGAAGTTGGTCCAGTTCCGGCGGCGGGAATGTCCGTGTCCCCCGGAACGAGGAGTGACATGCCACAATATCTGGGGTAGCTAATATCAGTTAAAAACACATGAAGATAGGAAACATCGCTGGGATCTCACCGCAAATACTATCAATGGATTTTTTCATGTGGGCTAGCTTTAGAACACCATATCGTAGTTTGGTAAAATGCTAGCTACCAGCATCTTCCCTATATATTGATATCTCAGCCATTCCTTACAGTAGGATCGGGAAGCTTCGGTAACCCTGCACTAGCTTCTATAACAGTGCGATGAGCCCTAAATTTCGAAATTGTGATACATTCCAAGGTGAGGTTGGGGGAATAAATTTCATGGTACCTGAAGCTGAAGATAGCATTACGATATTTACCGTTTTCCATTCCTCGTCCATGCCTGGATCTCGGTCTCTTATCCGGAAACAGGATTTTGGATGGAGGAATGCGATGAGGGAATAAAGTCAAATCATCGGCGGCCGCGGACACCATCTGCTTTATCTAGAGCCTCTTAAATTAGTTCCCCGAATACTTCCGAGATCATTTCACTACCTCGCATTGCTTACCGGGTCGAAATGCCATCTATTTCCGCTTTCCAATCTCGTGGCCATCATAGTTCTATACCAACTATGGAGGCTCAAACAGACCGACAGGAGGCGGGTCCATCAAAGGACTACCTTGGCTGGTATGTCCAAAACGACGAAACAGTATGTGATGCTATCGTTATCACCACCCTCAAAATCTGAATAGTAACTTCAGAATAGCTCTCTTCGCTGGTGGCATCAGCCTTGAAGTTGATTGATGGCCCAGTAAAACATACGTTGTTTAGCGAGAAGGATCGTCCTTATCAAGAGACCATTCCAAATCTCCATAAGGACAAAGGGACACAAACCTCCTGAATATTTAAGTGCACTCGAGATCTTCCAAGACAGTCGGGAAATGCCTCCATTTAAAGCGGGTCTGGTAGTTTTCTTGAGTTCACATACACTACAACTTACGCTCCGAGATTGCGGTCCTGCAATCGGCTTGAAGCTCGGCGGCCATAATTTGATGACACTTGGCTCGCTCATTAAAGTTTCATTCGAGGTGATCCTCAGTGGCCGACTGTTAATATTTACACTTCTACCTCTAGACGTAAGTCATTGTCTCTCCATGCTTCTTTCCATACTGTAATTTGCAATACTTACGATATCTTCTAGAGCAGGATTGGTCTTTGGATCAGAAAAGCACTGACCCAAAGAGATACACCGGATCGATACGGGGTATCAAAGAGTTCCAGACAAGTATCCTGCGAACCAGGCTTTACTAGACCAAATTTTGAACCCTCCAAAAAGTGAGCTTACGAGACAAGGGTAAAAGGACAGCAGCTTAAATATTTGACATTCACACTAGATACCCCTATAACACTTGAGAAAGCTTACAAGCCAGTTCTCCCTGACCCCACGCAAGGGATAAAAGACTTTGGGATTGTCCAACAATCTTGACAAGTGTCAAAATTACAAGATAGCGATCTTGAAAACGTCCGAGGCAGTGGGGGAAACGCTGTTCCAAGTCGAAGAAATGGAAACTGACTAACTCCGACCGGCTGTGGAAGCGCTGAGGTAGTGCTGTGTTCAAGCACAGCTCAAGTACCACAATAACCTGCAGCCAACTCCAATATCGCTGTAGTGCCTGAAGTCTACTTCTTACTAGATGATTACGCTGGGACCGCACTCAAAGAAGACGGTAATGCACCTTGGGTGCTGGTTGGCAGGGAAAAGAGCGCAGGTCTTTGTATTATGCGTTTCTTTTTCGAAAAGTCAACATGATTTCCAACTATTGCATACATATGTGGAAGTGTTGGGATGCAAGCCTCCAGGACTGGAGGTTCTGGCATCCGAAATTGGAGTCCCCCATGCCACATCTGCCCCACTGAGTGGAGATCTTCACGTGACTCTCACCCCACGAAACTTGGACATGATCAATGATTGAGGTCATTGTCGCAGCATTCGCTATCTAGTTAATATAACTTAATTAATAATTTAAAGTTTAAACTTAAGAGTATTTTACTGATACCTACATCTCTACATAGTATCCCTTGTAGCTGGAGAAAAGCGGTACAAATTGAGCCGTGGCTATTAATAGAAGCAGATGGCTGTGGCGCGGGGTGAGGCGGGGAAAACGGACCATAACGGTTGATTGTATTAAAAACGGTGGCTTACGGTCTCTTGGTCCAATATTATACGGACAAAAGCTGCGTCACCCCCATAGGGCGTATTTAACACCACCAATCAGACCGACTCCGTTCTACCTTTTTTTAAAAATTAGTTTCCCACGACGACAGAAACAACTGCAACCAATCAAGATTCAACATCAATCTCAACCCAATCAACAATAGGCATCGATCCAGGACTGAATCGAGCTGCTTAGATCCCAAAGAGTGGATAACCCTCGTCACTTCATAGTGTATCAATAGCTAGAACCATTTCGCTCAGTTCTAGTATCCGGCTCAAGTCAGAGAGCGTGCTTGCTCACATTCGCCAGATCAACCCACCGACGAGGCTCATACATCATGTCCCAACGAGTAGGAAAGGGGTCTGATCCCTCATCGCTTTCTAGGCTCATTTACTTATTGGCCAGGGAGATCCGCATCGTTTGTGTTAGAATGAAGATTGTTCTGTGTATCTTCTCTATCTTCTATGTTCGTTTTCTGTCTCTTTTCTCCTCATATATATACACGAGGATGGTGAGTATGTTCGGTGTTAGATCTATGCACGAGGGTGGCAAAAGGCATTACCGATCCTTCCATGTGGCGATAAAGCATATGGAGACCTCTTATTTCTAACAGTTTGCCATCCGCTCAGGGACCGTCATGGCCATGCACCTTCATGATGGTGGTACAATCTCGTATGCCTTTTAAATGACCTTGGCTACTCCGAGATGCTTCCGCTAGATCAGAAAGGGTATCCTAGCCTGTTTGAAATACTGGCGAACACCCGAAATAGCAACCGATGCCGCCGTAATTAAAGTCGGCTCGCGGTCTTTAGCCAACCACGTCTACTCTGCCCCGTGAGAGTGCGAAATTATTTTGTCTCTATAGCCTGTGGCCCCGGGTGTTTCGGTATTCGCCACATGAGACACTTAGCTTAGAAGCACGTTCATTCAGCCCCTATTACAGGCATACTCACGGCGCTTACTCTGCATATTGCCACATCGGACCTCAAATGCGCCTTCACGCCTCATGTTAAGATTTGCATGGTCATCCCGTTGAGACCGCGTCATCTCCTTGGTCCACAGTCCGCAGGGGGGTCTGGCAACGGGCTATATCATTTTGATAGAGGCGCGTATAGGTATAGCTTATTTGTGAAATTAACGGCTTCGCCTAATCGCCCCTGAAATTTCTCTCCATTAAAGCATCACTTTTCTGCCCCCTTGGCTTACACTTCAAATTGTGTAATTTCGCGGTCAGATAGTATTATGATATTGACACACCGACTTAGTCGATTTTACTTTCTAGAAATCCAAATTGCTTTGACTGATATGCCCTATAGGGGCTGAGCCGCGGATAGGAGGTTGTCACGTTGGTCTTCTTTGTGAGGAATATAAGTTAGAGTCGCGTAACGGAATAACTGTTCTGTAAAAATAGCGGCTTCACCACAACGTTCAGTCTGTAGGATGAGGTCGCCGATTACCTGGCCTTCACCCCTGAAACTTAACCTGAATAACACATGACTCTATATATAGGTAAGGGATACAACATTCTGAGAGACTGATTCCGCCCCCTTTTCCCCTTTTCTCTTGTATACCCAGTTCCAAGGTCGTCTATAGTAATAAGATTGTCGATTCATCAATCACGCAAGATAACGCGCAGTTTTGACCGGATCGGATGGCCTGAGATCGCAATGCGGCCGTTGTGGTCCGTGAATGGTGCTAGCTTTTAGCCGCTTGCCGACAAACCATGAGGTGAGGAACCAGTGAGGGACTGCGGCGATGGGCAAACGACAGGATTCCTTGTTCTTCTAGTTCCGCTGTCCGAATAAGATCGAGATGACCGATGATATAACTTCGAAAGAGGCGCGTAATGGAACAGCTATTGCGTATGAAACTTAGTTACAGGATCAGCAGCTTTGTCCTATAATAGGGAATTCAGTTTACCTAGGCCTTAGGCTCCCTCCTGTTTCTCGAACCGCCGGCTGCCAAATTCAACAGCCATGGACTAAGACAAATACCTGGCCGAACCAAAGAGGGTGGACCGATTAATGTGGTCGATCTCAAATGAAACCATCGCAGACACCTAAAGTGGCAGCCAACACGGTTAAACGGTTTAACTATCTAGTATATAGCCATGCCTTTTCTCACTCTCCTCTTCGCCAAGTTCATTCTACCCTTAACCGGCTAATTTTCTCTATGCTTCATGCAGCGTAAGCTCCTGATTTCTTTTTTGGAAAATATCTAAGCCCAACTTTGTTACTTGCGCATAACCCAACCATCCCAGCCCATCTCTTCCGCAATAGCCAGCATTCCGGAGCCTAACTTCACTCTTCAACAGGCTCGCGCTATCTAGTACCTCACTATACGGATCATGTGGGAAGGAAATGTTACGCAAAGAAAGATGAACTGGTTTTTGGCCTAAGGGCCCGATACAGGGTTTATACTAATTGCGTCATGTCCACTCCCTCCCTCTAATCGATGAGGCTGGGGAGCAGAGGGACAAGGTGATCCGCGAAGCGCTCTTCCAGCATATCCTATCCACGAAGTTTATTACCTCAACTGTGCTGAAAGGGCTTTTTCTGTGACGACGACCTGGTCTCCTCGTTGGTCCAGCAAGAGTTCTACCACCTCCTTGCCATTCCCCGCATTAGCCGCTGCTGCCTTGATGACGTCTTCTGTAATGATGACTTGGTATCCTCGTCGGTCCAGGAGAAGTTCCATTACCTCCCTGCCGTTGCTCCTATTGGCTATTGCAGTTATACCAAAATAGTCTTTAGCATTGGCTTGGGTTTTGACGTTAAGCAAACCAAAAACTTCTGCTTTGGTAATACCGGACTAAACCCGTGGCAGTATGTTCTCGTCAGGCAGCTGTCCGAATGGAATTGAGGTAGCCAACGGCTATCAAGTTCGGAGGTCGTAGATACAACCTACCTAGTTCGGCTGTCTATAAGAGCCAGCCCACCAGTCTATTCAGCGTCTTTTCCCATTCTCTTCTCCCCTCAGTTCATTCCACAGTAACTTAGAACCTTCAATCGATTTTTTATATCTTTACTTCCAACAGCGTAAGCTTTCGCCTTTTTTAAACCAAGCTTTTCTACTTGCTTATAACTTAGCCTTCGCAGCTTATCTCTTTACCATGTCCAGCGTTCCGGAGCCTAAATTCACCCTTCCACAAGCTCGGGTCATCTGCCACTTCGCTATGCAGATTAAGTACGGAAAAAAATGTCATGCTAAGAACAGTGGACGCGTTTTTAACATTCTTTGGCCTAAGGTATTATCCAGGAATTGATAGAGAAAGATAAACCAAAGAAAGGTGCATCGAAGAAGCAGGAGAGATACTGAGCAGGGATTCTTTAGAATAATGAAACATGGACCTTGCTGTATTAATTATATAATATAACGGCTTTTCGAATTAGCTATATGAATCTCCAGATTCTATAATTAGCCTGGTAAGAACTGTACGCCAAATGAACTTATTTCTTCTTCGAATTAAGAGTCGTCTTGAATTTTCTCATCAATCGCGAGGTTCGACTATTATGGCTGTCGGGTCGTGACTGGTCCATAGTGGACGTGCTAGAAGTACTCAATCCTTGTAGGTTCTTGAGAATGGCCTGAGTTCTGGGATGATAGGGTCCAAGCGCCTTCTCATAGCCTCGAAGCGCCCGCTGGTATATCTCCTCGGCCTCGCTCAGCTTCCCCTGATCGCTGTATAGGTTGCCTAGATTATTAACTGTGTCGAGGGTCGACATGTGGTCGGGTCCGAGCGCCTTCTCCTTGCCTCGAAGCGCCCGCTGGTACATCTCCTCGGCCTCACTCAGCTTCCCCTGATCCCTGTATAGGCTGCCTAGACAGTGGATTGAGTCGAGGGTCGACGTGTGATCGGGTCCGAGGGCCTTCTCATAGCCTCGAAGCGCCCGCTGGAACATCTGCTCCGCCTCTCTCAGTTTTCCCTGATCGCTGTATAGGTTGCCCAGAGCACCGTAAATCCAGCTCTCACTCTCATTCACAACAGTATCGAGAAGTGCCTGGTTATTTCTTGCCGCGTGTGGAAGTAACCGTCTTTGTGTTAGCCAATAATTACTAGAACCTCGGCCCGACACGTGTGAGGCTATACATCGGATTGCAAATGCGGCCAGCTCCGTATTCGTTTCTTGATTAAGAACATGAGTTGTCCAGGAATGGACATAGCTATGAATATTATATCCTTTCGATTCTATAAGCTCATCGGTAGATAAATTAATCTCGACAAGCCCATAATCTCGTAATACTCGGACAGTATTATGAAAAGTCAGCTCATCTTTCGTTACTTCGTGAGTCCACTGTGGACTACGGGCATCTCCATGTTGAAGTAGCTCAAACCAAAGGTCTTGGTTATCAAAATACGCCCACAATCGAAGCAACGAGGCTGAATGTTCGTTCTGTCGTCGGATTTGATCAAATGACAGCTGCCATGTTGAATAAAAGGTGCGGTCTTCATATGAACTTAGCTCGGGGCTGCTGATTTGTAACTTTGCCCAAGATTCTTCATATAGGCGGAGATATGATCGGAATGTTGTCGTTGATTGCTCAAGGTATGCACCTGCCGTGGCCAACGCAAGAGGAAGACCGTCTAGCTTCTTAGCAAGTCCCACGGCATCTGGATCTAGTTGGAAAGTTAGTTAAGTCCTGAAAAGTCCTTGCCTATGACGTACTAGCATTTAAGCCTTCACGTTTTGACGTAGTGGCGAGAATTTCGAGGCTATCATCGAGGTTGCGTATTTTGGACATCCGAATGGCATGCCCAATCTTGACTCTAGATGACCGGGTAGTAATGACAATTGACCCGTGATACGATTCTGGAAAATACTTCCGAATATCAATCGCAGCGGGATCCATGTTAGATGGTAATTTGGGGTTGTCATAGTTGTCGTAGACAAGGAGCCACCGCGAGTTGTTTGGCAAGCTCAGCCAGGCCTTGACGGCATCGATCGTCTCGTCCAAGTCCTTCTGTATATCTATGCTGCCAATCCGACTGGCTAAGGGGTAGTATCGCTTGATAAGATGCGCCATCCCAGCAAAGCTCTGCTTAAGAGAGTCCTCGTCTTTGATGTTCAGCCAGAAGATTGCCGAGTAGTTATCTCGATATTGTTTTGTATACTCGATGGCCAATTGTGTCTTGCCCATTCCCCCGAGACCGTGAAGGATCACGACTCCACGGCTGCCATCGCTGGTGAGTGCGTTGCGCATTTCGGCGAGTTCTTGTTCTCTCGCCACGAAATACTCGATTTCAGGCACACCATAGAGGCTAAAGGGGATCGAGAAGTCTTCGTGTTGAATACCTATATATGTTAGTAAACTGGCAAGACTATAATACGCTGTCTTGACTTGCCTTTTTGACTCTTGGTGATCTCCTCCCGGAGCCGCCTCGACGCGTTCTGTTCCCCCTCGCCATAGATAAGAGGCATTTGGACATGAAAGATACCTAGCAGTGAATACGCCCGGTCTTCAGGTCTGGTGGTTTCTCGTCGTTCTACCCATGCCATCCGCTCCGCTACGGTGAAACTAGGCAATGGGTCGCCTCGGAGTGCCCGGGCGGGGATGCCAGTGATGTCGCAGAGGGGTTGTTCGAGCGATTCCTTATCACCTAGGAATGCTCCTTCTTTCGAGAAGAACTCGACCGTCTTCGGTGCGATGAGCTCTTGGAGGGTCCATCCGCGCGTGAACCACCGACTCTCCCTGAGCTGTTGCCTTATTTGTTGATGCTGCGATTGATCGCCATCTCCGGTCGCTGGACAGCAGACGTCGTCGAGATAGACGTAACACTTGGCTGCGCTACCATACCAGCGGAACATACTGTTGATGGATTCCGTGAGCTCGGCGCTGCTGGACTTGTCGATGCAGCACGTGTCGACCCAGAAGTGTCGGAACCCATCTCGTTCGGCCTGCGCGCCGCAAAAGCGGAGCTTCTGGTACCCCGACTTTCGTAGGCCGGTTCCATGTTTAAGGTCTTCGTAGGTGATCTCGTCCGTGCCCCACGTGTGGGATAGGATCGCGTACGGAGGGATGACGCTACCGGCGGGATAGTCGGTCAAGCTAAACGAGTGGGAATCTTTGCGGGTCAAGAGGCGCATGACGGATATCGGGTTCCGTCCTTCTGCCCACGCCATCCGCTCCGCTATAGTGGGATGCCTTTGGAAATATTCCATCAATTTTTCATCTTTGGCGTGACCCTTATATTCAGGCGGACCTATCCGCTTACGGTTTGGCGGTAGAGAGAGAGGGTACCAAAATTCCCATTCCGATTGGTCATTCCTGGCGAGGGTGTATCCTGGATCATCATGGGATGTCGGCAGCTGATCTTCATCTATTGGGACGCGAACCGTAGATTCGAATATAGCCTCGGGGCTGGACCAGTCTAGCGTGGAATTTCTCTCTCGATCATTGCAGTCACACGAGTCTCGGTCGCAGTATAGATGGTGGCTTATGTTGCTAAGTGAATGCTTAGATATTCTGGCGTCATTCTCGTCGCTTGCCTTTGCTGAGGAGTCGGCGATGCTTTCCTTGTCTTCTAGGTCGCCTCCTATGTAAGAGAGAGAGAGGAAAGCCAACGACTTGAGATGTTGGGCAATGTGCTCCCAAAGTAGCTTATACGGCCTTTCTCGCGCGCGCTTCTCGATGTCCGGTGGGACACAATCGCAAAGGGGACATACGAAAGGATCCCTTGTCGCTATCCGTCGATTTCGCCGTACCCGCCCCAGAATTTGCGATTGTGTGAGCTTGTCTCCATGGCAAGTGTTCAAGTGATTCAAAAACTTCGCTTTTTCGTCGAATTCTGGCGGTCCTCTGCCGGGCTCATTGTGATCCACGTCGCAATGCCATCTCTCCGTATGGATTTGTTCTGACCAACTCATCGAGTGTCGCGTCTGCATATGACCCGTCCAATCTTGTAGGCTGGTGAAGTACTGAGGAGGCTCAATGCAATCTTCCGAAATACAGACGTACGGCTCGATGTCTTGGTCAACATGAATACTGTGGGCATGTCAGAGAGCTTCGATATACACCGGCAGAGAAAGTTCTGGTACGTACTTCCATGCACGCTTTGTCAAGGTCTGTGTTTCCAGAGGCATGGCGCAAATACCGCAGGCTTGGTATCTCTTCCCGTCTTTTTGCCCCGGCTGAGGGGGGTAGTCGTAGTCATTGCGCTGGCCGTCTCGAACGGTCGAGCCACTGCTCATGACCGTACTTGAAGGATTCCTCTTTGTTCGATTGATACGAACTATTGCCGAAGGCGAGACTACCGAAGGAAGCGTCTCAGGAGCTGGGGTGGTCTTCTGCTTCTCGGAGCCCGTGTCCTTGTTGATAGGCACCACCGGCGCGTTTACCTGTTCCTTGGGTCTCTCCTCATCCTCCAGTATCTCCAAGTCGCCGTCGTCATTCCGTCGATAGGCAAGCTTTTTGTTATGCTCCTGCATATACTGGAGCGATATTCCTCGTGCGTGGATGGAAGCCCCAAGCTGGCTGCAGAGACTCCTCCGCGCATTAGGGTATCTTGTCTGCGCGAGCAGGCGGCACAACGACTCGTCCTGGGTATCACGACTCCCTTGCCTCAAGCGATGAGACTGACGTGCTGAGCGGCGGATATTCACCGATAGAATGAGAAGTCGCTCTACTGCGGCTTTCACGGCAGGGACTCCAGGACTTGATTCTGACGTCTCCCCCGCGTTGTCGCGGGATTTTACTGTATAAGTGTTAGCGCATACTCGCGATGTAATCAAGAAAGAAACTTCACCCCATATGAGATTGTCTTGTATCATATATAGAAGCTCAAGTACCATCTCCCTAATGTCTCCATGGGGGGCTAGTCGGGCATCGAGAGACGCCCTCGGCACTGCGAAGGCCCCGACATATGCTGCCCATTGGTTGAAGCGCCCCCATAGCTCTTCTATCACTATATAGTCGTTTCCTGCGCCGTCTATTGTCTCGAGATGATGCTGAAAGTGCTTGGTGCAGAGCTGTGCAGCGTCGTAGATGGGCTGGCTCGACTGGTGGGCCGCGGAGTCCCCCTGCATTTCTCGGTGCCGCGGAGAGTCACCCATGGTAGGATGCATCAAACCACCTCTAGGTTACAAAGCAATCGATCGCCTAGCTGACGAGCAGTGAATTCACGTTCTGATGCTGGTATTGAGATGTTGAACATGCCATCAACCTGGTTTGCCTGATGCTACTTGACGCTCGCAAAGAGCCCGATCGGGAGCGCGCCGTAAGCCACATTTGTGAGGGGAACGTGTCATCGAACAGGAGATTTGTTAAGCCAGAATTAGCCGCACTGCAGTCGTGTACCAATCAGAGCTTGGTTGAGCATCACCTCAGCTGAGGTCTACGCCACCCCCTCGCTGACGATTGACGTTTGCCACCACCTCGGCTCGGCGATGAGCGCATTCCGTCTTTTCAGTGAGGCTCATATACCGTCTCGCGCTCGCGATGTTTTGCGGCCGGCATACTCATCAAGATAAGATGCATCAGGCCGAGGCGGATGCGCAGCTGTTTTTGGCGGTCGTGCACGCGTTCGTCGGCGCGCTGCCGCCGAGCCCGAAGCGCGAGCCTAACACGGCCCAGACATACCAGCCTCAAATCGAGGACTGGAACCGAACGAAGCGACACAACGCCATAACCTTTTTGAGATTTGAGGTATGGGAACTGACCGGGGTCTTGACCATGGGCCGTGCTATATGTGACCTGTCGGGCGATGCCTTCGACCAAGCAAGCGATGCCCTTGAAGATCTCCTCAACCTGCTGGATGGGCTGGTTGACGACGGCATCCTCGGAGAAAAAGATATCTTGGTATGTTAAAACCCCCCCATAAAGCACACATCTAACAGGGATGCTGCCTAAGCGTCCGGCTTTGTTTTCCAATTGAGCATGCTAGCTAACGCCTCAAGACGGATCCGCCTTCGAGGTTCCATAAACTCCGGGCCTTGGAGACCCTCTTGCGCCCTTACAGTCAGGTTCCTACCACTGATGTCTTAATCCCCTTTCCCGATGAGATATTTGTATGGATAAAGTATCCCGTGGAGGGTGCCGAGCCGCTGCAGTATCGCGAGATAGCGAACCCAGTGCAACGGTTCAATAACACCATGAGAGACATATATACGGTTCACATAGTCAGTACAGAACTTGAGTCAGCTCCAAATGAAGCAAACCAGATCTTTTATCAATCTCGCCAGTCGATGGAGGATACCTTAGGCGACGAAAGAGCTCAGGCCGACATACAGCAAGCGCAGAGGCTCTGCGAGTCCACCATAGCTCTCGCTAAAGTGTTTACAAAGGCTCCAGAGCCATGTCAACCGCCTCATTCTGCTCATATTCACCTGTCTGGATTCGAAGAGAGTGAGATCGACATGCTCGTTTCAGTATGTGGCGAGACCAAATCGAAATGGCATGTTGTCCACTGGGCCAGCCCAAGCTCGCTAGGCCCACCAGAGCCACGACAGAATCCTACAGGTTCTATCTGTTCTGTACTGAAAGAATCACGCAATGGCAAGGCTCGGCTACGGATCCAGTTACAACGGGATGGCTGTTGGAATAGGTCGCCTCCGGGCTCCAACGATCGGATTCTGAAATACGCGGCAGCTCCGAAGACGACCCTGGATGAATGGCTCTGCCCGAAGAAAGACGGCGAAACAACCTCGATAGCGTCGTCCCCGTTAACAAGGAAGAACAAACTCCGTCTCGCACTCAAGATCGCGAGATCTATGCTCTGTTTCCTTGGAAGTCCGCTTCTTCAAGGCCCATGGAAGAGCAAAAATATCCTCGTCGCTGAGATTGCCGACGAATCGTCCGATGAGGGTCTCAGAATCAAGCCCTACATCTTCGGGGTGCTAACCGGGTGCCTCGAAGAAGAGTCCAAACAATCTGGGAAAGCGAAATCGTCTATTCTTCACTTGGGGCTCTTACTCTGGGAACTTTTTGTTGAGGAGAAAGTCACAATTACCGAGGAGGACAAGGAGGAAGACGAGGATGAAGGCGAAGATGAAGATGAAATGGAGACCAACTCCCTGTTCAATGCACTCAACCGCAAGGAGATCACCTCACGAGAATCGTCATTTATAGACAGGTTTTGTCTCGATCTCATTGCGAACTGTCTCAATCTCTACGGACAAGCCAGCGTAATCGATGTTGTGTTTCGTACCAAGTTATACTGGGGTATCGTTAAGCCACTCGCAACATCGTTCGAAGATTACACGCCACCTAAGAAAAAACGACCCCTACGCACGCAGAGTGGATATGCACCCACTTCAAGCAGCATAGGTTTTGGCCCACGGCAAGCCCGAGTTACGGATTTAGGCATCAGGACGAAGCATACCCTTTCGGTCCTTAAACATGGGAGCCGCTCGCAACATGTTATGCCATCTATCCCAAGTCCTCTTTCAGCCGTAACCGCCGCCGACGCGCATTACCAGGGATATATCGAAAGTGGTCCCCAATGCCGAGATGATAGTATTTCGTCCCATCTTACTCATGTGGCCAGCGAAGCATTAGGTTCCGGGAAGCCGACCCTACTTACGGGATCGAGTAGAAACAGGGTCGACAATCAACAGGTGAAGCCATATGTGTGGCCCAAGAAGTGCGTTTTATTCGACGCAGATAATCAGACATATCAGGTGAGGTTCGTCTAACCACGTGTCCCCGTGTTCGGAGGAGAGTCCTAACTGCCATCTAGGACACGTCCTGACACCGACACCGAAGATTTCGTTTCTCGTATGGCAACTTTTGTTAAGGATAATATTTTGCCACTGCCTGAAGAACTAGCAGATAATATCACGTTCGAACGTCAGAAAAGAAGCATTCGTATCGCTGTTCTTGACACGGGCTTCCATGCTGATGAGAGAGATGAACTACTCAAATGCGGGCAAGAGAGAATAATCCTGAGGCGGAACTTCGTCGGCGAGGACGAGCATGCCTATGTGGACTCTTATGGCCACGGAACACACGTAGCTAGACTACTGCTCCGATTTACACCCTTTGCGAAGATCATTATCGCCAAGATCTCCGAGTCCAAGAAGTTGACTGGAGGAAGCCAGGTTGTCAAGGTAAGACGATACAAACCAGACTGGTGACGTCCAACTAACGACGGCCTTGTGACAGGCATTGGACTGGGTCGGCGGCCCCGACTGCAACGCTGATATTATTGTCATGTCCTTCGGACTTGGCCAAACCCCAAACCCACAGCTGCAGTCACTCATCAAATTTCTCGTCGAGAAAGGTAAGCTTATCTTTGCTGCTGCCTCCAACGGCGGCGGCAACGAACCTAGGGCCTTTCCAGCCAATGAAGCTGGCGTCTTCTGCATGCATGTCTCAGATGGAAAGGGCAACAAGGTTGGCATCAACCCGGCCCCTGTGGGCATTGATAATTTCTCTACTCTGGGAAACGCAATCGATTCGAGATGGGATGGAGAAGATATCTACATCAATGGTTCATCCTTCGCGGTACCCATCGCCGCCGCCATTGCAGCGAATGCCCTCGAGTTTATCAGACATGCCCTAACCGACCAGGAGGATCGCCCGGGCTACTTCTACCATTATCAAGGCATGAGGGCCCTGTTTCACTGCCTGTCTGATGGTATGGACGGTTATGACTATGTGAAGCCGTGGAAGAGGTACCTATGGGACGAGGAGACACACCCGGAGGATACCTGCTCTGCTTTGAGGGCCATTGTGACATACGGGCACGAACGGTGGATTAAGATGACGTCTGAGGACTCATTTCGGGGCTTTGGATGACCATATTTCCCCTTAGAAACAAGTAAAGACAAGTACATAGCGAATGAGCTGTATGAGAATCGAATGTATCATAAAAAAACGAGCGTCTGCGTAAAAAAGGTTCTTTCTTGCTGAGCAAGTAGAAAAGCAAGCAGCTTAGACATCCAGTTCCCCTAGTAATTAATCTGCCTTGGCGGTGACACAATCTCACTCGACAGCCACATTACGAGCCGGGACCCAGCATTCCCCGACCGGTCCCTCTTGTTTCTCAGCCTCCTTCTGGGCCAAAAGCTCCTCTTCAATCGGGACCTCTTCAAACTGATCCAGTTTCCTCACCGGCGCCGCCTTGTCGTCGAGCATCTCCGCGCCGTCAATGTAGAGCTTTCCCTCGAGCTTCCTCTGCCGGCCGAACAGGCTCTTCTTCTTATACCGGTACTTCCTGACGCGGAACCCCACCACCACGTCGGTCGATTGAAACCCGAGCACCTGGCTCTTCCCCGCGTGAACGTTGCCCTCGACACCGATCTCCACTAGCGCCTGCGGCACTTCGGCCCCCACCTTGGCGTCGGCATCGGCGTTCTGCGCCGCTTCGCTGCCAAACGTGATATTCCTCGCCACCTTGAGTCCCGTGACAACGTAAACCTCCTTCTTGTAGCCCGAGCCGACGATATAGTCGTCGACGGGTTTGGCGGCTAGGCATTTGGCTACCCACTCGTCGGTCGGGTCGAAGTACGTGGTCACGACGCTGTCGCAGGAGAAGGTCTCCCTGTTGCTCCACCCCCCGCTGACGTCGGCGTTGCCGCCGATGCCGCTCAGCCCCAGCGTCTTGGCCCAGAGGCCAAACTTGCCCGACAGGAGCTGCTTGCGCGTCGCGCTGAAGCCCGTCTGGGGCGTCGGGAAGTAGACCTCATCGGCGGGCACGAGCTCATAATCGGCCTCCTTCTTGTTCAGCGGCGCGAGCTCAAGGAGGTCTTTGACCACGGTGCCGAGCCGGAGGGCCCCGTTGCTGGCGGCGATGTTGAAGTGAGGGGCTACGTGGTAGGTGAAGATCCGGGTTTTGGAGGACGCCATGGTGAGGCTGGCGCTACAGATAAGTTAGAAAAGCCTGGGGG
This sequence comes from Xylariaceae sp. FL0255, assembly GCA_022578795.1. Taxonomy (NCBI): domain Eukaryota; kingdom Fungi; phylum Ascomycota; class Sordariomycetes; order Xylariales; family Xylariaceae; species Xylariaceae sp. FL0255. The sequence goes on along the minus strand of MU389061.1, from coordinate 3,537 downwards.
TGAATAATGCTTGAGATATTGTATCTAAGTAAATGGCCATAAGTTATACTCTCCCAATGTTGCGCTGAGGTGCCTGGTTGGAATACGAGACTCCTAAGGTCAGTCAGACTGTTTAAATGCCGCATGAAGGTTGCGTTACATCTCGAGGTCGAGTGAGCTGAGCTGAGGGGTGGCACTTACACGTGACGGGATTTAATGCAATTAGAAGACTGCCACCTATGCCACATCCTTTTTTCAGCGAATCAGGACTTTCCCGAGCCTTATTGCGTGGCTGAGACCACGAGAGAAACCCCCCGGCGTGCTCGTCCTTGGGATTACAGCGTCAACCCCTATGTTCGATGGCATTGCAAAGTAACCCGGTTCGCGACCTCATTTCTTTATGTTAGGTAAGGATCTGACGTCTATCTCCGGCTGTTACATTGAACTGCTCTTCCTAAATATTGAGGCCGCAGTGACCACCCTCATTTCCATGTTCGACACCTTGAACAGAACCGTTAGTAAAGGGGCAAAGGCCAGTATTCAAATGGAAATGACAATCGTCTGCGTATTCCTCGCTTGGTAGGAATGCAAGTGGGATAATGATTAAGACGCTGATCATAACCACGGCAATAGCGCGCCCGATGATGTCTGCTATAGCGATCATGTTCTGGTGAGACCACCGCGTACGTACCTGGGCTGAACCGGCTGCTTCCGGGTTCTCTTGCTGGGTTTTCGATAGCTGCCAATATCGAAAGGTCCGTAGGTGCTTATGCAGCCGGCGCTGGAAGGGATCTATGCGGGTACGGGTGCCAAGATCCGTTCTCACCAGTTGCATAATGTATTTCTCATATAGACTAAGATCGGGGCGCATGCTGGACTGTTTTTCATCGTCCAGGAGCGAAAACGTCTCCATAGCCATGACCTTATTAAAGACGATAAGCGCGCTATCTAGTACTTTGTTTTAATAAACGCTCTAGGATAGAAGCGACTAGATCTAGTACGGACCATATTCTTTAAGTAGAACTCGTGATCGGAGAATAGTTTCTTGTGTGATTGACTCCTCTATCGGTGGGACAGCCTTATCCCTTTTGCTGTGTTGAAGGCCTAGTCGATCTGGTGATGAAGGGTCCCGGTCTAGGGTAAGACCGGCCTGATAGATGACATGGTCCAACTCGGTGATCTCGTCTTCGAGGAAGTGGAGATTTAGTAGATGGGTAGTCTTAAATCTGCGAAACCCGTGAAGAGTGAGGAGGTTGTTTTGCCAGTGTTTTATGAACTTCTGCTCCATGGTCTTGAGATAATGCGCCGAAACTACGTGTAGTCCGCTATAGAATAAAACTAAGATCGAATAGCAGACGGTAAAGTTTATAATAAATACTATAGTCAAACTAGGCTTGAATATGTTATATATGCTGAAAATTCACACTCAATCTATCTAAGACGCTGGGCTGAACATGACCGATTGCACCAAGTTCTAGTGCATAATACTCCGCTATTCCGTCTGTGGTCATACGGCGCACATCAACTTCACCTTACCACCGAAACAAAGCCTTGCAGTAGAGATGGATTAATATTTCTTTCTTTCGCTGTGGTTAATCAACTTCGTATGCAGTCACGAAAAAGCAGGCTCTGATGCGCCATGACCCTCCCAAGCCAGGTATAGCGTGCCGGGTCATCGCCGCTCCACAGGGTTCACAGCTTTCACCCATTTTGGTTGAAAAGAATTAATGTCAACCAGTCAATAGAGTGAGGCAGCTTCTCGCGAAAAGGGTGTGGCTATCCATTCATGAAATTTCCAATCTATTGTCTGATAGATAAGGCCATCTACAGCAGGTGACGTCGTGCATGGAATGCTGCATTATACATGAGAGTAGAGCAGAGTGACCATTTCTGGACGGGAGGGAGCATGGCGTTGAATTAGAGCCGCCCCTCAGGTTCTCTTCAAACGTTCAACGGGTCTGCTTGGAACGCTTTGTAGTACGCGTTAGATTTATAATGACGCTCGACGCTATTCTCTCTAATTTTTACAACTATTACTAACTATATCGCAAAAACTTCGGCTTCCTAGACGCTAAAGAGTAATATATATAAAAGTCACTAAAGCATAATATTTGCCCCTACTACAGCGTTATACGCGATTTTAGAACATAACCTTGTCTTCTGCTTATTTTCCCGTTTCCTTGAGAGGTGGGGTATTGATTTGTTTCGAGGCCTATCTGCGCCGGGGCCATAGATAGGACAGAACGAAAATACGGACAGCGACGAGAAGTCATTGGGCTATGATATGCCGAGACGAAATGGGCCGTGAGGTCGATCCTATGGGATAAAGCGAAGGAAGTATTCTAGGCAATTGTTGCTGCTGTTCACTTAACTTATCTTTATAGGATAGAAAACTTAATGAAGCAGCTCTTTTTTCGGCTGAATGAGCAGGAAGTCCGCAACAAAAAGTATAAGGACAAAATCCAGTCGACCCCGAGCGCTATGCAGCTATCTCCCGAGCCTATCGATCCGAACATTTACAAGGTTGGCTCGACGTCGCCCATACAACGTAGCGAGTTGAAACGAGATAGATCTCATATAGAAGAAGAGGATATCTCGGGCGAGGTCCCACATAGCCCTTTCTATGATAATACCAAGGTAGTTTCTTTATACACTCTAAAAGTTGGGTTATGCTAATACGTCACGAAGCTGGGCCGTCAAGAGAAAAGATCGAAACGGACCTCACGGGTGGGTGATGATGCCGTCTGCGAAGATTACATATCAGACATAGAAGCGGCAGAGGCTCTTACAACACTCCATCAAGATGCAGAACCTCAACTACATGCAATCAGAGAAAATGATGTCTCTGTCTCTCTACCACACCCCGTCATCATGCCTGAAAACACAGACATGAACCACGCAGGAATAACGCAAGCAACTGGACCAACATCATCGGAAGAGTTGAGGATCCATGTTATCTACCGAGTAGTAACTCAGATTCCGAACCGCTTAATACGAAGATGGCATCCTACTCGGAAGCTAGAGGAAACAACCTTTGCTCAGTTAATGGACGAGGTAACGGATAGCAAAGATGCCAGGTCGTTGATCTTTAGGATTGAGATAAACGATATCGCCATAGTCGATGATATCGGAAGAGGAAATGAGTTTGAGTTTGATCAACTTAGGAAATTGGTTAAGAGAACGATCAAAGAAGCATTGGGAAGTCGTGGGCCGACGGAGCAGCACCTTGCTTGCGTGATTGAGATTGAGCCAGTCATGAAGAATGACGCAATGTCGAATACTGAGGTAGATGAAGTAGAAGAATTTACATTCTAGAACATACTACCTCAAATGGAGCAAGATGTAGGCTTTTGGACTTTGTCGGATTTATCTCCATGTGAAATAAAACTATTTGCTTGCTTCTATCTTGTCCTGATTGATTGATTGATTGATTCATTCCTACTCGGTTTCAGCCGCTCTTTCATCCGCAGCTATGCCCGGTTTGGCAGAGCCGGTTAACCCACCGACGCGGCCCGGGTTTTAATCCGAGCCGCCCCACTTCGCTGTGTTCCGAAAAGA
>MU389060.1:0-24351 GCA_022578795.1 Xylariaceae sp. FL0255 | reverse complement strand
ATAGCTGATGTGCTATTGTTCATCTCAGAATTCTACCAAATCCAGCCCTTCCTCCTTGTCCGGTTCCTGGCGGCATATAGGGCAAATCTTAAATAGCCAAATGCTCGTGACACAGCAGCGGCAGCAGAAATAATGCCCGCAGAGTAGCTTATAGGCTGACGTCATAACGTTCGCACAAAGTGTGCATTCCTCCTCGATCTGTATGATCTGAAAGTTGAAGCACAGCCAGGGAGGAGTTGGGTCTCTGCGACGGCAATAGTCGTATGTGACCCGTACGTCTTCCCATTTCGATTCTCTTTTTAGGTACTGATGAAATGCGGTGAATAGGTCACGAAATGGAATTGGCAGCCGCAATACAACCCGGCAGTACCATGTGTCAACTCGGTAGGCTGAAGTCTTCTCGCATTGGCGTTGCTGGATCCGATGGTACAATTCGCGGGCTTTGGAAGATCGGCCGGTACAAGTTAATGTGAGCACCAGAAGTGTGATTCGCACGAATCCTGATGTATTATCTAGCAATAGCATGATGAAATCATCGGCAACTTGGACTTTTCCCATCGATTGGAAAAGTGAAGCCATGACGAGATAAAAACGGACCTGTTCTGGAAGTGGGATCAAGGTGCTAATTGGGGCTCCTTTAAGCATTTGACAAAGGTCGTCGTGTATTTTGAAAGGGCATCCTTCCTGGGATCGAATAAAACGTATTATTTTTATTGACACCTCATAGTTGAGTTTTTTGTAGTCCAGTTTGTAGAATTTGGTAAAGATATCCATCTCACCAAGCAAGAGGGGGATAATAGGGAAATAGGGTTAAAAACCGAATCCTAAAGATCTACGAAAGCTTATAACAAGCGGTATTTGATACAAAATGAAGTGGGATGAACCTTTTACATTTCTCTTGTCAGCCGGGCGACTTGGGACAGGGCACTGTTTCAATCGCGACGAATCATGCACAAGCCTCTTACAGTATATCGGCATATCTACACTTGGCCATTAGATTGCCGCATGCTGCGATACTAAAATGGACCGTGGATGGTGCTCTGAGGGGCTCTAGGCGCATAGGTTATGATGTGATTGGCGGCCCGAGAGCTTTTCCACATATAATGCTTTGGTAGTCGGCGCTAGGGACAATAGCAATGTCAGTATCTGCACGGTAATCACGCATTGTCTTAGTAGGATTTGTAGGGGGGGTTACAGTGGCCGTTGGCCACCATAGCAAGCCGCCCACATCTAGTCTACCTTCGCTGTATATTGCATCCTGTGATAGGACCAGATACTTTAGGGGAGTAGTCAAGGGCATCAGGTCAAAGCCTCACTGGCCACCAAAGCTAATCTAAGCAGGGATTTGGTATTACAAGCCCCAATTTTGGTCAACAATCATTTCGATACCCATCATTTATTCCTGGCACGCCCATCCGATTAATAGCTCAACAGCACTCCACCGCTACTTCCCTAACAGACTGGATTTCTCAGCCACCCTCCTAACCCAAGCCTTAGCATTCTGTCGAGATCGGTCGATCCGTCTGTCTATATGCCTCCCTCATCCATGTCTCAGGGGAGCTCGTCGATATATTCTCCAACCGCGGACAAGCTGGCGTTTTTTGCGGGTTCTTCCACCCTTCTGAGCCCACTGTGCATATAGATCAATGTAGGAGTTACACGTAAGATGGAGGGCATTGGCGGATGCGTGAGGCAGATGCACAGCGTATCGCCTCATCTTAGCTGCATGAGCCAATGTTGCATGGGGCAAAGTCTACTGGAGTTGTTCCCTGCCTATAACGGGGTTGATCTACGAGCGATACGCCGGGGCAGCATCGCCATACAGGCTTAGCCGCTTACACTACCTGCATAGCCCTGCCACTGGGTGTTCGGCCCTTGCCCGACTCTGAATGGTTCTCAGCTCCCTAAGATGCCGCCTACGCCGTTTCCAAAAGTTGAGGATGACGTGTTGAAAACAGTCCGAAAGGTCCGGTGTAGGCGAACCTGAGCAACCACAGTGTGACAGATCACGTTATTCAGGGGCTTGAGACACACCTGAGCGGAATGCAATCCTATTTGCTAGAGTGAATCGGGACACCAGCTGCTTTGCTGGCAGTTTTAATTACGAGACCCGAAACCTAACAAATATATATAAGCACATTTTCGCTCTCTGTTTTTGAATTACGGCTGCTGCTTTCCTTGTGCCTGCTAGTAAGAGTAATCGTCCATCTAGTCAAGCCTCTCATCCTACATTTAGACAAATATGTGGTTGTCTAAAACCGCTCGATGGCAAACTGTCATCGAAAAAGCAATACCTTCAGTTGTCATAATTAAATGCGCTCATCTTTATTGCTTTGATGGAGAACCAGCCGCCAGCGGGACCGGGACCGGGACCGGTTATATTGTGGACGCAACATTAGGGTAAGAACTGGTTTTCTTCACCTGATATAACATAGTCATTTCTTTATACCCCATCGTACTATCACCTCATGTTTAATCACAGCTATCCATCCTAGTAATACGTGCCTATTGATAGGTGGAAGAAATCAGCTGCAAAAAGACGTTAAAGAATGAGGCGTATTCCGAAGAGTTGGAGACTTATGTGGTTTATCAATGCAACATCGGCATCCCAAATTATTTCATGCAGGGTCATCCAGGTGCCTACTATGCTACGTCCAGATGTCTTCTAATTGGATCATGTACAGCTATGCTCTCGTTGGTTTAGTCCTTACAGATTGGGGTGAGAAATTTCTTTTGTCAACAATAGTCCTCGGTTGGTTCGTTGCAGCGAAACTCAGTTAGACTCGACTGAACCAATCATAAAGCGATTGAGTTCAGCCGCAACCTGGATGCCCGCCTAAATACCGGGGCTTAGGAACGTCAGTGGATTGGAGCGTTTCGACCGTGCTAAAGTCCTCGTAATATATATCGTTGCTTCCATTTCATCAATCGGGAAGACTGTCGCAGCCCACACTGTCGACTCATATTATACTGCGACCCATATTTTCAGAGAAAGTATTTATCTAGTCGAAGAACATGTGAGAGACCTACCGATGCGCCTTGAGAAAGCCCTTGAACTGACAATTGAGAAAGATGGCTCTACCGAATTCCTGCTCGGGTTCGAAGTCGGACATACTCGTGTTCTCGCAACCAAAGTCTTCAGCTAGCCTTTCCAACCTTCTTTCCCAGAAGCTACCGGAGCCGGACTCAATAAGCGACGAGAGCTGTCCATTTCTGCAGTTTGTGGGTGCCCAGTTCGATGAAGCAGAAGATAATACCGGTACTAGTCCGGGCGGGGGCCGCGGGGCTAGCACCTCAGACCATGCCGGAGATGAAGACCTAAGCTTGGAGCAGTGTGCAAATAGCTTCCTCTTAAAGGACTTCGGCATCAGTCTCGAAAGACTCCCACGGCCATACCACGCCGTCTACGCCATCGGAGACATGGTACAGATGTCCCGGCATAAAGTTTCTCGGAGCGAAGCAGTCTGGCCAAGGCGCCGCCAGGGAGAAGACGACGACGTTGTGAGGGCCATTTGGAGCGAGCTATACTTTCTACAAAGAGCGACAAGTATACAATATTGCTAGAATATGGACAACCTACAGGTTCCATAAAATATATTCCCTTCTTTATAATATAAGAAAGGAAAGAGAGAAAAGATAGATAGGGCAAGAGTGCTTGCTATAACTACAGTTATAGCTATCCATCCTAGTGATACATTCCTATTGATGGGTGAAATAAATAAGCTGCAAAAAGACATTAAAAGAGTGAGGCCTCTGCCTCTTCCTAGTCGTTGCAAGCTGCCTCGTGCTCTCATCGCCACGCAAGACCCTCCAGAGCTCGAACTCGGCGGCCTTCGGCAAGAATGATCCTATCAGTGTCCCCAGGGATCATCAATCAAAGCCGAGGTATCGCTGCCCACCAGGGATTAATGCATCATCAGTTACATACGGGAGCAAGACTTACATAGTTTTCGGGGTGCTCGTTAGCAAATTGGATAGTTCCAATCCGGCAAGTGAGCGTTTCGTTAAATGTTAACCATGACGCATAATCCGGATGAGCAGAGTAGACTGTGACTATTAGATCTGAGCATATCGGAGTCTGGGAGCATTGCCTTACCTGTAGTGCATCCAGAATAGTCCTCTTGCACGCTATGTATTTCTACGTGGCTTCGAAATATGCTAGTGAGTTTGTTCCGGGAAAGGAACTTCGCTGTCTCGTCAGGTCCAACCCTTTTGCCCCAACCTCCGCGCTCACTGGGATGAGTCCCATGTTCCTCACATGGATCATTCCATAATATTTGGGTAAGCAGGTTGGCGGCGCCCTTGGGGGGCTCGATGCGTCTCTCCAACTCGGCAATTTGCTCCAAAGTCACAGTACCGGTGTCAGCAACGGGAACGCAACCGTGGACAATGAGCAGCGTTGCCGTAGATTGGGCGTCTTTCACTATGGCAGCCAGAGGCAGGACTTTGAATAAAGATAAAAAGATGGCGAAGGTGTTTTCCCCTAAGCGCGATTGGATTTCTCGTCGACATCCATCTTCGCTCGCTATGCTGTCACTCTCATGGTTTCCGCGAGTAAGAAAGATAGCTTCTGGGTATCGGATCTTGTATGCAGCAAGGGCCAGAAAGGTTTCCAATGACTGGGGCCCTCTACCACCGAAGTCGCCATTGAAAATATACTTATTGCTTGACGACGGCTCCCCTTCCGTTTTCATGATCTCACGAAGGTTCCTCCATTGGCCTGTTTATAGCTTAGATATGCAAAGGTTGTTTTCAATGAGGTTGTTGTATTACCATGCAGATCCCCAACGAGTACTAGCTTGCTTCTGAGCGGGACTTGGATGGGTACTAGATTGTGCTCTCGATTGAATAATTCCGTTGCGTGCGTAATAAGCTGGTGTATCAATGGGAGGATGAAAGGCTCGATCTGAATATCTTGGTGTTCTCCAAGACTATTCAGCTCCTCTAGAAAAAAGAGAGCAAGGTCGAAGGGGTCTGACATCTCAGAAGATCAGGAATTACAGCAGAGAAATATGAGAGAAAGTTTGTAACTTGTTGTTTTATTCTAATTGGTAGAGTTTAGCTAACGGCCGGCCAGATAAGATAACGAACGATAAGGCCTGACTAGGGATTTAAGGTTCAGCTCGCGTGGGACGCTCACTTTTATCCATCAATTACTATTATTTAATACACCATTATTATCACCAACCCCTATCAACCATCACCCGTGATAGATTCCACCCAACAGTAACATTTGTAGTGAGAAACTCCTCCGCCCCAACGGACCTTCACCCACCACTCGTATCGAGTCGCACAAACGTCGACTGTCATCTGGCCCTCGCCAGCCCGTGGCAAAGAACCGCGTAACGGAGAAGATGAGGTCAACCACAAGAACATGTCAATGAGCTTCGACTTATCTTGTCACTGCGTTAGATGCGGCGGGGTTTCATCTGTAAGAGCCGCTCTCATATTATATCTTTCCGACGACAGCTAGACAACTACCAAAGATTTTCAGCACCCTCTTTGCCATTACCACATCACTTCGAGGCAGCAAACGAATCACTTCTTGCGCACGAAACGAGAAGCAGTCACAGGAGGAAGTCTTTCACAAATTGCTTGCAGGCTTTCACCCCGTATTATGACCGCATCCGCAATGCCTTCCATCTTCTCCGTCAACAGCGTAATGCCATTGCCACCACGGCTTTTATATCCCCTGTCGTTTATATATGCCGCGACATCGTGATCGAGATATTTCCGTGGCACAGATTGGGTCGGGAGTGGGGCATAAGAGTTATCATGGTCTAGAGCCCATAGAGGTAGGACCGTTCCTGAATCGACACAGAAGTGATCGATATACCTGTCGGCGGTGTCCGTTCCCAACCACTCTCGAAGGGATGTGCCGCCTATAATATGGTTTGTGCCATTAATCATCTCCACCCGTACATAAGTCTCAGGTGCACGTTCATTCTCTGCCAAGCATGCCACGCCGAGGATCTTTTTGAAGTCTGTGGAGGGTCGCATACAGATCGTGCTTGCATATGCATCGACGTTGTACTTCCTGTTCGAGCTAAGATACTGCAGCTCTTTCTTCTCGTCCACGTTGGAAGCCATCTCGACCGCAAGTTTGTTAGGCCCCTCAGCATGTAGGAAGTATTTCAGACCAGCGGATTTCATCGCCATAGCACTGGGGAGAGGGCCGGAATGTGCTATGATAGGACGCTTCATTTTAGTGTTATAATTGTTGTTATTATGGTAACAATCGTCTTCGTGATTCAAGCGAGAAGGTACTGGCTGAGTCTTCGTTTCGGTATATTGCTGAGGTAGGCCTTCCTCGGTGAGTCTCTTTCGTAGAGGATCTATTAGGTATCTAACCCAAGCCTCAGGCCATTGATGAAGACCTCGCCGGCAAACTTTTTCGAAGTAGTTCTGGAATGATTGCAGCTCGTTTTGGACACGTTTAGGCTGTATGACGCCTAGCTTATATTCGAGGGCGATGTTTCGCTGCATATATTGATAAACAAGTAGTTTATCAGCTGGCACGGTAAAAATGTCCAGTCGACAACGATTTGTTTGATTGTTTTCCCGAATATATAGATTCCCTCGACGTAAGTGCTTGTTGAGCGTGGCTCTGCCGATGCGACCTTCGAGATCTTTGAAGAATCTTTTAATGATAGGACCCATGGCGTGATGCTGTTTTGTCACTTTTTTTGAGGGCTTTGGAAATTCGTTTTCATCGTCCTCTTCGCTATCCGTTTCTTCGACATCCCCCATTTCATAATTGTCACTCTCATCAGAGTCAAAGGCACCGGGAGCGAACTCTTCGTCCACCTCCATCTCATCTTCCTCATCGGCAACTTGTGGCTTGCTCTTAAGGAATGAGTCGTAAATTTTACGCTTCCCCGCGTCGGCTAATGTCTCCTTTGCTCCATTGATCGCTTGGTCTTGCTCAGCTTGCGTCCTGTTTAACTAGGATGAAGGGCTTACCGTAAGTGCACTCTCCTGCAGCTTCATCCTTGTTCTTATCGGGATGGAGAAGGAGAATAAGCTTTTTATAAGCCTCTTTGATGTCTTTTTCGGTAGCATCCGCCTTGACGCCAAGGAGATCATAGAATGTGGCATGCCCTTTGAATTGTTTTAGAGTGAGGTTCACCGCTCTGCGCCTCTTTTTGGCAATGGAGGGGTTTTTATCAGCCTCTAACGCCGTAATGATCTCAGTGCAAGCGAGACTCATAATAGGCTCGATATACAGCTTAACAGTTTGCCTAGTCTGCTCGATCTCTTCTTCAGAGGGCGTAGATCCTGAGTTCGACCTCGCCCCTCCCCAGCTGTCTAGTATACTTTCAGTCACCTGGGCCCTCGACTCTTCCTGTTTCACACGTTCGGTAATGATAAAGGGGATTTGTTCCAGGGCGATATTCTCTTGCGATAATCGTAATTCGGCAACCACTGACGAGATTCCATTTTCAATGGCTGAAAGAAGTTCAGGATCGAGATCAATGAGAGACTTTCTTGTATCGGCCCTGTCGGGAAAAACAGGAAGTTGGGATTGGTCAGACATAGTTTCTGAAGCAGACAATGTATGTTTGCGTGTGTATTACTTCTAAATAACATCATGTAAATGAGCGACATGCCTGTCTTTAAGTATATATTCGGTTTGGGCATCTTGTCTCCTTCAATGGAAAATAGCGATACTATTCTGGGAAATCTATTTTAAGTACTATAATATATTAAAGCTATATTTAGTAACCTGTGCATTCTTTTAGAACCTAATAACTCCGTTGTCCTCTTGGACTTTTAGTCTATAATATATACCAGTACCAGATGTCACACGGGGAATGGCGGTGTTGCATTCGAAAGTGATGGCATATACGCGCAACCATAGGGGGCAAATGGGGGTAATAACTAATATAACGGATACAGTATGCCTTCCAACCATAGGCATCGAAGCCACCACTAGGTGGCCAGATATTAAACGTATAACTAAAAAGGCATGCTAACCAATGCACCCGGCTCGGTAGGCAAAGCTGACGGGTAATCTAGATCACGGCTTACACCGTAACTGCAAAGTACAGTGCCACCCCACAGGCTTACATATTTCTCTTCTCGTCTCGTAAAGGGCGCCAGCAGTCCTTAGTGTAGATACAATAATCAATTTGTGTAATTAGGTACATGTTATACATACATATAGTATTACAATATAATATCTCTATATTTAGCAACAGCTCTAAATAAAACGACTAATAATACATACATAATATGTTTGTTATGTATAATACAATATATATATAGAACTATTATATTTCTATAATAGTACTATATAAATTTAAACTATTATATTTCAAAAACTTTATATATATATTATAAATCTTAATAGTATATACATATATATGACTAGTATGTATTTATATAACTTGAAATTAAAACCATAACCCCCCTTTTACCTTTCAAGTTTATATCGATAAGCTGCTTACGCTGTTCAAGATGCCTTTCCAAAAATTGGACATTATCTCGATTCCGGAGCACGAATCAGCTGCAGATGGTGCACATTACGCCCAGTGGAGCCTGCTCGAGCAACTTCGTAATTTGCAAGAACTCCATTCTATTCAATCTGCTGAACTCAAACGTGTAATCTCGGACAATAGAGAGCTACGGCTGACTAATGATCGATTGTCTCGACTCAGCAGGAGATATACCAAGTTCCTGGGAGAGAAACAGCCAGAAAAGTCTAAAGATGCCTCAGTGGGCAGGCAGCGGTATATATAATATATGCCTTCTTTACTTTTCCAGTTTCATTAATGCTTGAACAGGTCAATTAAGCGAACCCTGCTGTCTAAGCGGACTTTGGAAGTAGCACAGTTGCCACAACCCAGCACAAACCACTCATTGGTCCCGAAAGAGAGCGGTAGAGGTTTTACAATGATGTACAGGTTTCGAAGCCATGCAATAACAAGGCCTACAATGGAAACGAGGACTAGAGCCTTAGCGGACCAGACTAAAAGGGCATAAGTTAATCTCTTGACTCCAGTGAACTGTAGGCTTTACCTTCGTTCTCGAATCAGTCAGAGAGACAGGATTCCCTAGAGGGGTTCGTTGAGTTACAAACCAACAGATCAGCCGGCTTGTTCTACGAACCAAGATTGCACGGAGCATGTCTATATAGTTAGATATTGGGACCCGACATCCATCTACATGTAAGGGTTAGAGAAATATTTTGTAACAATCGATCTTGGAGCTCATCTACAAAACCTCTCGAAATCTCTCCAATAAGCACCCATTTGATACTTTTATTACTTGTAGATCAAGAAATACCCGACGCGACTGCTTATCTCATAGGGTCGTAAATAGTAAGCTCGTTACACTTGCTAAATAACTATACACTACAAGTCTGCAATTATCGATTCTTATGTCTCCATATACTCGATCGCACCGCATGGCTTATCATGATACAGTATCTTATGCTCGGGAATACTGCCATTCATGGTCGGCAGCTGTAGAAGTACTGTTTCCGATATGCCTGGGGAAACACCCCCATGGCCTAGCTTGCTGACCGCTGCCGTATCAGTGGCAAAGATTAAAGCTGCCTCCCCTCCTGCTGCAGTGAAGGTAATAGAGCGATTATCTGGCATCGTTACCACACCAAGCCCTTGGAGGACGATAAGCCATCTATTTGAGTAAATCATTAGCGGTCTCGACATGTTCTTTCTGTCAAATTGGAGGGATTTACTGGTTCGTAGGAGTGGTGTGGAAACCTGAGTCAAACCCAGGAGGCACTACGTTATATGTCATGTTGACAACGTCGCCCAGAGACATAGTTGCAGCGCCAACTAAACCGTTCTGGTCTGAGGAGATGAAGGGTGAGCATAGTTGCCAGCATTCAAAGTGGGATTGGTTATTATGATAGCCAATAGCAGTCACGTTGAGATTGGCAGAAACTGCTGGAGTGTTGAAAGAAGCCAATAGAAAGGCTAGATAGGCCGAGCCGGAGCCTAATATCATTGTGTATTTAGAAGAACAACTGTGGCTGAATGATCATTGCCGTCGGACAAGATACTGTACATAAAAAAAGACGGACGAGAATAATTATACAGTCTTTAGCGAAATCAGTGTCCTGTGATTCTATATAGAACATTTCGGCGCACGGGCCTTTATAAGCGCCAAGACTGATGACAATGTATTGCCCTAGCAGCTGATGTACTGGGCTAATTCTGGCCCTTCACAGAGACCCCACTGCGATGTAGCTACACGTACTCCCATCATGTCAGCATGTGCCATGTTTTATAAAATCCTCACTCATGACATGTACATACATACAAGCTACCATATATACAGTACTATACGGCGAAAGACTAAACAATACAATGATGTTTTTTTTCTAAAAGTAGTAAAAAATCACTGTGACCTTAAAAATCTCGCAGACTGAAATGAAGGAGCAACTTGAATGGTCAAAACTAATATAAAGATAGGTTATAGGTATCGCGAAGTATTTTGACTACGCCATTGTGGCAGCTCTGTAAGGCCAGCTTCAAAGCCGTCGAGTCGTTTTTAGTTTGAGCATCGACTTTAACACCGCGGTCTAGGAGTTCTTTAATCACGCTGACGCGGCTATACTCTAATGCCAATATCAAAGCCGTCGAGCCGTCTTTAGCTTGAGTATCGGTCTTAGCACCACGGTCTAGCAGCTGCTTGACAACGCTGACCCGGCCATACTGTGAAGCTAATATAAGGGCCGTCCGGCCGTCATTGTTTTGAAGATCGACTTTAGCACGGCGGTTTAGCAGCTCCTTAACCACGTTGACCCGGCCGTACTCTGAGGCCAACATCAGAACCGTCCAGCCGTCGTTATCTTGAGCATCGATCTTGGCCCCCTTATCGAGCAGCTCTTTAACTGCATTGACCTGGCCGTACTCTGAGGCTAACATCAAAGCTGTCCACCCGTCGTTGCCTTGAGTATCGATCTGGGCACCGCGGTATAGCAGCTGCTTGACTACGCCGTCGTGGCCATGTTGTGAAGCCAGCATTAAAGCTGTTATGCCGTCATTATCTTGAGCATCAAACTTGGCACCGTGGTATAGCAGCTGCTTGACTACGCCGTCGTGGCCGTTGTGTGACGCCGCCATCAACGCCGTCCGGCCGTCCTTGTCTTGAACATCGGCATGAGCATGGTGATCTAGCAGTAGTCCTACAACAACTTCGTTCCCATTATTTGCAGATTTTAAAAGAGAAGTTTGGCCACGTCGATCCCTGGTCTCCAGATAACTAAGGTCGGCGTGCTGTCGAGCACCACTTTCAAGCAGAAGCGCCACAATACCACGGTGACCGTGGTGGGCTGCCCATAATAGTGGCGTCAGGCCATTTTCGTCTCTCGCGTTAACTTTTGCGCCCTTTCTCAGTAGTTGCTTGACAATATTCTGATGTCCGCCTGCTGCAGAATACCACAATGGAGACCTGCCGAGCCTATCTCCCCTGTTAATAATACTAGGGGAAAATCGTGGTAACTTATCTTTCAAGAATACGTGGTGTTTGGGTACTCGCTCCAGAAGCTGCTGCACGATCAGTTCATATCCCTTCTCGCTAGCCCATGAGAGAGCGGTTCGCTGGCTGGAACCGGTTGTCTTATTGAGACTCGGGGGGTTTCTCTTCTCGAGAAGAATTCTGACTAAACTATTTAACCCAAAGTAGGACGTAATCATTAAAGAGGTAGTAGCTAGTTCGTGGCAAAAATTTGGTTCTTGCACTCGATTTCCCCCAAATATTGTTAACCAATGTGTACAAACCGGGGAGTTTACGTCGCAAAGCTGCAGTGCTAGATCTTGCAGGTTTTTGTCATCTGCGTCGCCCAATTCGCGGTAATGGTCTGCCCAATTGCTTGCTGCATAATGTAGAAAGGCGAAGTCGTATTGATCATCCGAACCCAGAGGACTTGTTTGCCTGACCGAGCTCTGAAAATTGGTGAAGAGCAGATACCGCATGCATATTTCTGAAAGCAGACGGTGTGATTGGTGAAGGTCAAGCGAGTGATGCCACAACAGAGAAGCAGTGTGAGCTTGGGGTAGTTCGTGTGGCAATCGAACCAAGAACTCCCTCGCAGTCTGGTGTAGAAGGAATATTTGCGAATCTTTAATCATAACAAAAAGACCGCAGGTTTCTCGGATTGCAGTACGGACATGGTCCGACGGCATAAGGTCTTGCGCCAAGTCTTCATAGCATCGGTGACTATCGCCTCGCAATGTAAGTGCAACAGCCATCTCAGAGAGGTATAGTGGCCTGTCCGCTGCAATAATAATGTGCAAAATCTTCCGGGCCTGACTGGGATCGTGACTTTTGCGAAGAATGTTATCATATGCCTCCTCAACTGTGCGGGGCAAATTGCGAATATGAGTACGCAAATCGCCTTTGGTAAGAAAAACGGCTTCTTCAATAATGTGAAAAACTAGGTTAACCCATAAGTACGATCGGTTATCGAAAGAAGTCAGCTCGTCGTATAAAATTTGCCTGGATTCTGTATCAAGCTGTAGCATGTTGCTGAGTTCCTCGGTACGTTGCTGAATAGTAACAATGATTTCCTGCGCGATCTTATCCACCTCTTCCTGGCTCTCTCCACTAAGGTGAATAGTAGGTTGGGTATCTTGGAGATTCTGGAAGTCCCGTTGAATTCGAAGGTATGGGCGGCTGGTCACGAGAAACTTTAATGTGGATCTCTCTTTTCCCTTGCTGTAATGATTCGTTAAAGCGCTTACAAGGCGTGTCGAATTTACGCATTCGTCTAGTGCATCTAGAACACATATTATCTCGCCATAGCCTTGTTTACTGGTTGCCCCAGCGAGGATGCTCCAAAGCTTGAGAAAAGATGCGAAAAGCTGGTTCCCCTGTTCCTCGAAGTCTTCAAGTATCGCGTTTGAGAGCAGAGAAGGTTTTTGGATAAAGAGCTGGTGTAAGATACAAGAAAGAGCACCTTCCAAGACTCTCTGGTCGTCGAAGTCATCCTTGAAGAAGAAATAACATGTAGTTCTGGCGGCGTTCGAAGGGAAGACGTCATCTACTAAATATCTGGCCAGAACGGACTTGCTGCAACCTGGGTCGGCAGAGACCCAAAGAGGTGCTGACGTCTCTTTTTGCCAATTCTGGAAGAGCGGATGAGCTGTGAACCATTCACAAGTGCCGGGTGCTCGCTGCGGGTTCCTATTCTTGCGCTCCTCGTAGGGCGAGGTACAGAGTCGTTGAAGGAAGCCGGCACGTGCTTTTGATTTATGTGCTGCGGCGAGGTCAGGATCGGCGAGATTGTGGGTTGAGTCTGGGTGTTTGTGATTAGTCATGTAACTGTATTTAACCTAGACCATTACTGGTCTATTGGATCTAATTACTTCAATGAAGGCGGTAAATTTTTGACTGCGTACAATCAAGTATGCCACTTTAAACATCCATATGATATCCTCGCAACCTAGCCATTCGTGCCTCCAAGCTATCCTCACGGACAGTATAAGATAGACCGGCAGACTCACATTTTTGTAGGGCTTTCTTATAGATATCTTTGACATTCATCCATACCAGTTTGTAGTTGTCTTGATCAATTCGACTTGATCCGAACTTACAAACGCCGCTGTGGTCGGCATCGAGTTTCACGACGTTCTCACGATCGCCAGGCAAACCCAACCGCGCACTCTCCATCGGCACCACCTGTGGGTTCGGTTAGCTGCAGAGTAAGCATCAACCCATACAAAGCCGCAGACTTACGCTGTCTTTACCTCCCCAGAAAGAGATAATGTCGTAATGTAGGAGTTGGTGCCGCCAATGCTCTTGCATGATGTCGGAGAACATGCTGCCGCTTTTCAACGTCTCTAATACATCGTCGCCTTTTTGGAACCCTGCAGCTATTGCCACTTTGGCGGCGAGCCCTCCCAGGCTTACCAAAACCCCGTCCCCGCCGTTATGAGGCGTGGCAAAGAAAGCCAGACCGGATGTGGCCGTCCGCGTCACCGTGTGCTTCGGGTTGTTATGCGCATTGATGAGAGCCTGCTTGACCAATAGTCCCCCCATGCTGTGACATAGGAAGAGAATGGGCCGGGACTCGGTGCCGTCTCGTTCCACCCTGATCGCTTCGAGAAGCTCGTTCGCCTTGCCTACGAAGGTATCCCGGTCCTTGCCGTAGACTGCAGAGGCATTGTATTCGTAGAGAAAGACTCGCGAGTTGGGAACATGGTGGGGAAGATCGTCACGGAGCCAAAGTCGACCACCCGGCCCGGCGGGAGTTCGCCACGTATCCCAGGCGTGGTCTACGTCCGGCTTGCTTCGGGGATTAAGGCCGTGGACAGCAATGATGCTACTCGAGTGAGCTAGTTAATTCAATAAAACAGCAGGAACTGCTCATACTCGACTCCTACCCCGTCGCCAAGTCCGTCTGTCTCGTTTGGGAATAGCAATCGTAGGGGCTGCATAAGTGTGAGTCCACGTCTTGACAGCTTTGAAAATGGGTACTAACCATTTCTTGGTCAATAGACGCGCTAGCAAGTGTTGAAGATGTCTCAGTATAGTATATACTGTAATGAAAACATCGAAGACAAGCTATCGAGCTGGTGCTCAGTAGCTGTTGGAACCAAAAGCCTCGTGCGGCTGATGTTGGAGTTGGCTTCAACCCCGCTCTCTCGCCCGTGTCCAGCATCCAATCATAGAGGCCATGCTTCTATGTACAGCAGTTCGCATTTGCTCGTAAGCACGATATAGTACAGTACGGCATCGTCGACGGCGTTACGCTGTTGTCTATATATAGTCAAAAATATCTTGGAATATCGATGTTTATACTGTAAGGATTCAAGGGCAGACCATGCTTCGCATGCTCGCTTGGTCGATCACCAGATGTATTTGTCGTCTCATACCGAATACACCTAGACAATCCTACGGACGTAGTCGACGGCCCCAACCGATGTGGGAATCGCTCCGACCCTGAAAATCTTGGGTGTCAGCGATGATGCCAAGCCTGCGCTACTCACCACCCTTGTCTAGATTGGTTAGAAACTGGCATAATGTCAGCATTTGGACCTAAACTTGTCTCCTAGCCACGTCGACTTCTGGACCGGTCTCAAAGAAATGGTTTCTGCTTAGACTCGATAGCTTCAGCCGTTTTTGCATCTTCCCGCCGCACTCATAGACCTCTCATTCTCATGCCTTGTTCAGCAGAACTACAGTCTTCAGAATATTCGCCTGATATATATCAATAATTCCCCTCTTCTGTTCTCCGTTCATATTGCTGCCCGCCTTTCAAGACCGCCGAAATGACAATGGGACGGCTCATCCGAAATAACACGCATTCCCGACAAGTCGCCAGTTTAGGCTCGTGACGCCAAGTCCCGTTTTGGAAGTGTCGATGCCGCTGTTTCTGGACGTGATTCTGGCCATGAACTCCAGAAATGGCAGCGTACGTGCAATATGGCGAACCGAAGTCTTTTCGTCCGCTGTTTCTTCCATTTCATTCCTACAGTATTTCCAGTGCTGCGACTTCCGCCACTCTATGCTAAGAGACCATGGCACCGAGACTTTCCCAATCTCAACACAACCAAATCCAGGACATGACACAGGATAATACCCTTCGAGATGCTGACAGGGCCCAGGTTGCCCACTGTAGTGAGCGTGCCATTCGTAGAATTCGATCGAACCTTCGACGCTTCCAAGATACTAAAGCACCATCTGTCCCCGTCGGACGACGTCGATCCATGACACCGGCGATGCTTCGTGCATTATGCGACCGATTGATCGAGAAACCGTACATGTATCAGGATGAGATGGTCATGTTCTTGTATGACGAGTTCCATACTCTAGTGACGGTACACAGTGTAAGCCGAGCATTGGCTTCCGTCGGGTGGTCAAAGAAGGCAGCGTGCCGCATCGCACAGGAGCGGAACGCTGACCTGCGAGACTGGTACCTCTATAATCTAAAGGATTTTCGTTCCTATCAGCTCGTGTACGTAGATGAGTCAGGATGCGACCGACGTGCTGGGTTTAGACGGACGGGATGGTCGCCTTTGGGAGTGGCACCAGTCCCGGTGGCTCGCTTCCACCGCGGTCGAAGGTACCAGATATTACCCGCGCTCGCACAAGATAGCATCGTTCTGTCTCGAGTCTTTCAAGGTTCTACCGACGGTGCTGTCTTTGAAGACTTTATCGAGCAGCTGCTATGCCACTGCGGCCGATGGCCCGAGCCCAAGTCGGTGCTTATTATGGATAATGCTCGATTCCACCGTTCGGAAAGAGTACAGCACTTATGTGAACAAGCCGGTGTGAAACTGGTCTATCTTCCCCCTTACTCTCCTGATTTCAATCCGATCGAAGAGTTCTTTGCCGAGCTGAAGTCGTTCATTAAGCGAAACTGGCATGCCTATGCGGATCTGCCTTACCAGGACTTCGCATCGTTCCTTGAATGGTGTGTAAACATGGTAGGTGCTAGGGAAGCCAGTGCACGTGGTCATTTTCGTCACGCTGGTATATCTATTGAGGAACCGTACGATATGCAATAGCGTCCTATTCAATAAATCTTCTAGAGCATTGTCTCTCGGGAGTGGGACTTGGCCCATTCTTCAACGTCTTGTACGAATCGCAGCGCAATCCCTCGTTTGATCCCCTTGTCTATGTAGAGAGTGGCATCTTGTCCGTTGTATACCTGTTCCAGGTCAAGCCCTTCATCTAAAGTAATATCGCAGACCTTTCTGTATTCTATCTTGAGCACGTCCCTCAATACCTGTGAGCACTGCCAATCTGTATATTGCTGCACGGCTTCGTCTCATGGCCCGGGGATCCCTAAGCGGACGAATGGCCGACGTAGTGTACCAATCTCGGACGATGCTGCTACTGCTTGTGCCGAGGACTCTGGCAACACGTTGGTGATATTGATCGGGGGGGGCTTAGCAAGTGAAGCATTCTTCTGATGTTCTAAACCCTGCTTTTGTTGCTCTTCTGTGTATAGCTGTTGCCGAACGGCCTCCGGGACATCATCGTGGGTCTCTAAGCTATTCCCAGTGTCAACATGCTTAATAAGCTCGGTCAAATGATGTGTCTTGAGCTTATAGTGCCTCTTGCCGACAGGGTCGATCCAACAATGCGGGCCCATCTTGCAAGGAGGACCGGGACAGCGCATCAGGTTGTATACGTGACGCCAGATCGACGGCCGGCTCGTTGATTCCTGCTCGGCATCCAGCTGTAAGGCCCGTTGCGAAAGCATAGTCTGCGTGGCAGAGCCGGTGGTACGAGCCCGCTTCTGTCCGCGCACGTCGCCTGGTGCATCTGTGGTTACATACTTGAACCATATACTTATGCGCAGACGCTTCCCAAAGCGCAGCAGGTGACTCCAGCTCTGCATTTGCTTCTCTATCAGAGTCCAATCAACATTCAGTTCGTCGAAGCGCTTCACAAGGTCGCGCTCGAGACGTTCTGTAATGGCCACCACTATAGTAGTCTCATCAGCTTGACAAAATTTATTTCTCTTCAGCACCTTGCTGAGTTCTTGCTGTAGGGAGATATTCCAAAAGTCACGCGGGGAAAACACAACATCTTGCTCCGTATCTTTTGCGGTAACTCGGCCATTCAAAGAGAGCTTCCATTCCACGGCGTACTGGATATAGTCTGGCGGATCTTGAGCATAGGCAGCATCCTTGGTCCAGCGTGCTAGAGGCAGAAATGGCAAAACAGGCTGACTTTGAAGTGGAGGGCGAGGATAGAGTTGCGATACAGGAGGGCTGTCCGCAAAAACCGAAGCAGGCGTTGCTCGGCCTTGCATCCTATTCTGGGCGTCATTAGTGTCTTCTACG
This sequence comes from Xylariaceae sp. FL0255, assembly GCA_022578795.1. Lineage (NCBI taxonomy): Eukaryota > Fungi > Ascomycota > Sordariomycetes > Xylariales > Xylariaceae > Xylariaceae sp. FL0255. The sequence continues at coordinate 6,580 of MU389060.1, read as the reverse complement.
GATCCATCTCGAGATGAGCGACCCGACGGGATTGACGACCATGTCTCGTAAGGGTCATATGCCGAATCCTGCGAACACTCGAGTGCATCCATGGCAGAATCAAGCAAGCATGAAATTCTTCTATACTAAGTAGAGGCTCTGGATGCGCACGATGGGAACAAAGCTGATGGTCCTCGTCCTTAGAGATCGCGGAATACACTGGTTCTAGGCAGCAGCTGATCGTGATCTAAAAATAGCCTACTTCGCAGAAAGAAGCATCACGTGATTAAGCAAGAGCTGAGCTGAATGCTGATGATCTGCTGCAGACTGCCGCATCACCGCGCACAAAACTATAAATCGACGACGGTTGATAGATCCTGCCGCATACCGGGCCAGTCCGTCGTGCCCTAGTAAGGGGCCGTCATCTCGTCATGTCTCAACATAAGACGACTAGCGTCCATCGCATCGGGTTTACGCAGCTTTCCCGCGCCGACTCTCCACAGCGGGGGCTGCCGGCGGTTAAGTAAGACGAAAAGCTTCTTTCGACCCACCTTGTCCATCGACTAACCCTCGTCCCAGCATCATCTTTGTTCATGGGCTAAGGGGTCACCCCCAGACGACCTGGGAGTGCAGCCGAACGGAGGCGGAGGCGAATAGTTCGAGCGACAAAACAGGGAGCAGCCGCAACGTCTTCAGGACACTCCTCCGTCCCAAACATGTTAATTCGAGTGCCGCGCCCGGCGTCAAAAACGTCTCCGAGACCACGCCGGACTCTGCGACGGAGCATAAAGACATTTTGGCCGCGAGATTACCTCCTCGAAGACGTGCCCGAGGCCCAAGTGTGGACATACGGGTACAATGCAGATGTCATTGGCGGCATGTTCCTGGACAACAACCAGAACAGCGTCTCACAGCATGGCAGAGATCTCGCTGTCAAGTTAGAGCGGGAAATTGAGAACGAAGTTGGTTTACGACAAAAAAAATGTCAATACAATTCTCTGACAAAACATCACAGATACCAATCGTGTTCGTTGCGCATAGCCTAAGGGGTATCATTGTCAAAGACGTATGTGGCCCTCTATAAGACGTAGCCGAAGCATTGATACTAAAGTGTCATAGGCAATTCGTCGATCTGAGATCTGCCGATCGAGAACAAAGTTAATCATCTTCCTCGGCACACCGCATCGAGGCAGCTCGTATGCCGGATGGGGGGTCATCGCAACAAACCTTGCTGCTCTCGCATTCCAAGACTCGACCAAACGAATTGTTCAAACATTGGAAGTGAATAGCGAGGTCCTCGACAAACATCCACGACGAATTTCTGCGCGTTGCAGAGGACCGCAGCTTTCTGGTGCACACCTTTCAAGAGGCAAGAGGAATATCGGGGGTAAAAGGACTGCACAGAAAGGTATCGTCGGCCCATCATCTGCATATAAGAAACCGGTCGTACTTACGCATTACTAACTTGTCTATATTCTACTATTAGGTTGTAGATGATTATTCCTCGAAAGCTGGTCTACCGCCATCGTCCGAGACTGGAGAGTGTCGATGCAAACCATATGGAGATGGCAAGGTGTCGAAGCAAGACTGCACCGCAATATCGCGCTGTTGTAGGGGTGCTTAAGCATTTTATGCGCCACAGGATTGCCAGTGGTGATGATAGCCGAACACAGAGGTCAGACACGGCTGCCCATGTAGCATCGACAAGGGGCGAAGAAACACAGGGAAGTAGTTAGTGTCGTATCGTTCTTTCAAACAGTTAGAGATAATTACTCATATCGATCCAAGATAGCCAGGCGCGCCACTATATCCCTCTTCCGAAGAATGACCGATTCACGAGACGAACAAGCGTGCTGGGAAGGCTCCAAAGGCGGCTATTCACCGAGAATGGAGGTCACAAGCTCACACTCGTCGGCCTAGGCGGCGTGGGTAAGACCCAGGTCGCCTTACACCTTGCTTATTGGGTAAAAGCCACCCGGCCGGACTATTCCGTCTTTTGGGTGCCGGCACTGAGCAATAAATCCTTCGAGCAGGCCTACACAGAGATGGCTAGGCGGCTCGGCATCCGGGTCGATAAGAAGGATGAAGATCTCAAAGAGTCTGTGCGTCAATACCTAGAGTCGGACACGGCGGGGAGATGGCTCTTGATCGTGGACAATGCAGACGATATGGAAACTCTGTTCGGGCACCCTGACGAGCCCGGTGGTATAGATGAGCACTTGCCTTACGGTGAAAACGGTTCGATCCTATTCACTACGCGATCTTGAGAGGTGGCGGTGGCAGTGGCAGTCAGTAACGTGGTCGACCTACATGAGATGAGTCAGGAGAAAGCGACAGAGTTTCTCGAAAAGACACTGATTAACCAGCAGCTGCTCCGTGACCAAGCCACGACGGAGGAGCTGTTGCGCGAGCTTACATACCTTCCCCTAGCAATCACACAGGCAGCCGCATATCTTAATCAGAATACGATTTCCATCCGAGAATACCTGTCGTCGTTAAAGGGCACGCAACAAGACCTAATCAGCCTCCTAAGCCGAAATTTCCAGGATAATACGCGGTACCGGAGATCGGATAACGCGGTTGCGACGACGTGGCTTGTTTCGTTCGAGCAGATCCGCAGAGACGGCGCCACTGCGGCAGAGCTGCTCTCTTTTCTATCTTGCATCGAGTCGAAGGCTATACCTCGGTCAATATTACCTCAATTCCAAATACAAGAAGAAATGCAACACGCTATCGGGGTGCTTTGCGGGTATGCATTTCTAGTGCGACGAGGGGACGAGAACGTCTATGATATGCACCGATTGGTACATATAGCTATACGGATATGGATCCAAAAGCACGACGCCGTTGATGAGACGGGAAGGAGCGCTATTCACCACCTGGCATTGATTTTTCCATGGGACGATAAAAAGAACTGTTTGCTATGGAGAAAATATATGCCACATGCCCTATACGCTCTTCAACATTGTAATGAGTATAGGGGTGCGGAAAGATTTGATCTCTACTATCGTGTGGGACGTTGCTTAAGTGAGGACCGACGATTTAAAGAAGCTGTCCAAGCCTTAGAGGAGACATATCGATGGAGGAAGCAGATTTTTTATGAAGAAGACCACTCTCGACTGGCGTCGGAGCACGAACTCGCGAGCGCCTACCTCGACGACCAGCGGATCATAGAAGCGGTAGAACTATTGGAACATGTAGTAGCTATTGAGTCAGTATTGGATCTGAGCGATGAAGACAAAGCTGTTCGCGAACATTGCTTCAAAAAGCGTACGATATGCAGTAATTCCTACATATGGATTCAGTTGCTTCGATTTATAATCACACCTAATTTCTTGATTATATCGCGTATTTATAGTACATATATACATAATACATTCTATAGGCTATGTATACACAAATCTTATTCTCATATATAACGGTTTACACATAATACGTACTCTTTCACACCGGGCAGTAGTTGCTTTATATAAATGTACTTCATATGGCATAGTTGAGAACTGTATAGAACATATCACATGCTGACAGGATGAGATCGTAAGTATAGGTACATGGGAGAATTGTCTGATGGCAGGGCCAAAATTGGCCCATTACCTCAACTACAAGGGCGGTACGAGGTGATCAGTCTTGGCGCTTATAGAGGCCCGTGCGGCGAAATGTCCTGTATAGATTTACAGGACACTGATTTCGCTAGAGACTATATACTATATCGTATGTACAGTACATATGGTTCATTAACATAGACGGTATAATATATACTGTACTCCAGGGAGCCTTCCAAGCTCGTGGTTATTGTCATCCTAGACAGAAAACGTCACCGAAATAATTAAACTCGATGATGACGTGCAGATTGGGTGCTTACCCCGTGCAGGGGACTCTAATAACCATTATGCTGACGTGCTCAATATTATCAGCATCCCTTCATAAATCATCATGATGACTTGCCTGTCAGCATTCTTGGCAAGAGCTGTAATTGGACAGGGTCACGCGTAGACAGAACATCATACAAGTTTGGCCTCGGGTGTGAGGTCGTTGCCGCAGTCACCACTGTACATACCCGTACATACCGGTTGTCATCATTCTCTCCAGTTCCACACCCGATGACACGATCCATGCATGTCCTTATGCCAGAACGCAGCCAAGTACCCACGGGACTGTTTCTCAGCACCACCAGGAAAATGCACAAGGTTGGGTATTGGAGCTCCCAGACTCTTGGGAACCGATAACTAATATATGCTAGGAGCCCTTCGAGAACAGCCACGGTTATTGTTAGAATTAAGATTGTTGTGTGTTTTTCTTCTCTGTGTTCGTTTTGTCTCTTTTCTCTTTATACATAATATACACGAGGGTGCCAAAAGGTATCACCAATCCACCTTCGAGATCCTTCCATGTGGTATTAACGGAGCGTATGGAGACCTCTTGTTTCTAACAGTTATATAGAGCCTTCTGAGTTAAGCGCAATTGCCAACGTCCACCACCCCCTCTGACTAGCTTGGATAGCTGGCTATTACAGCTATTCCTGAGATCACTTCACTTCTTCTCGTAATTTTCATTTCTTGCGCGTATGCGTATATTCGAAATGTCCACACCAGGCCCGTCAATTGGGTCTGCTGTGTTGTAACAAGATGACTCTCGTTGTGGCTAGGGGTGTGACTGAGATCCCAGATGAGTTGAAACACCCGGAGCTTTTCCCAAAGTTGCTTCAACCAGCAATCTTCTCTCTGGAGAACCTTGAAGTGACCCTGAAGTATTTTATTATATATATATTGATATTGGTCTCGGGGGCAGAGGTGGAAGTGGTCTTGTCGGTGGAGGGCCTGGACAAGGAGGGCATGGACCAGGATTGCTATAGCATAGATAGTCATCCATAGTGGCGTACAATAGAAGGGGTATGTTCTTTCGGGTCTCTTGGAGTAGCTCAATTGTATGTAGTGTGCTGTAGGATATACATAACGTAGACTAGCGACTGGATGAGGCGAGGGCTAGTACAGTACATATTATATCCCGAGGCACGTACAATATATATAATTAGCGGCTGTCATGATTCATCAGTAATCATCTCCGGTGGTACGCCGTAATGATTCACACACAGTTGGTCATCAGCTTACATACTTCGACTGCAGATGACATCGACTATATATCGACAGATTCCAAGTCTCAAACTGGCACGGCAATAATAGTCATCAGTCTTGGCGCTGACCAAGGTCCGTGACCCGAAACATTACATATAGAATTAGAGAGCACTACTTTCGCCAATCGACTGGGGGTATGTATATATTGTATATGCTGTAACTCCCACAGCATATATAGTGCACTGGTGGACGGGAACTGATATATGTATAATTATATCGTTGAAATGAAACGGCGACAAGGCGTTCAGCAAAGAAATAGGGACGGTGAAAATTTCAAGAAGAGATGGCGAACCTTATTTCGAAAGGGGATGGAAATTCAACACGATTTTGATGCCGAGATCTATATATATATACAACGGCGAGGAAAAAGACTTGTCCTTCGGTCGACAAAGCATTGCTGCCCACCAACAAGAGACGAGCTTGTACGTTTTTCTTCCCCTTTTCATTCTACTTCGTGTACGAAAGGTGAAAATTAAATAAGAAAAACAGGACAAAGCATACCCCATCCCAATCCAGTTTACCATCGAAGATAAGGATGATAGGGAGAAGCTCCAAAAGAAGCCGTCAAGTTCATCTGGCTTGCTAGAAATTGCGCCTGCGGCTGGGTGATCTAAACGAGCTATGGATTTTAGTGTTCTTTTCCAAGCCTTTGATCATGGTGTAGTACATACAGTACTACGAAGCGTGTAAGGATCTAATAGCACAGACATTAGACAGCCGTAGTCAGGGTTCATCACCTGATCCCACCGGCGTGGGGATCTATGTTGCTTCTGTTTTGATGTGTACTGGCGTCTGGAATTTCATCTTCAAAATCTGGCTTACCATGTAATTACTGGTTTCGATTTTGGACCTGAAGTTATGTACCTATGTCTCATTTACATGTCATAGTATTCAAATCCGGCTCCTGCAAGAGGGTGCTGCTGACAAGCTATCAGGATCATCTAGGAAGGGACGCGACATAGTCGTTTAGCTGCTATCTTCTTGCATGATGCGCCCTTTTTCACCAAGATGTGTCAAGTACATAAGTTTTTTCCTGTGTGCAACATACTGGCAATTTGTCAGCATCCCTGCCGAGAGTGGTATAGGTAGCCGAGACATATACCCAATGTCCGTAATCGACTCTAGTATGTATATACATGGTCATCCACTTTTGCCTTGATGACATTCCAGACTCTACTACTTGCATACAGCATACGGGCCTTGTATATATGCCTTACCTGTGACTCATACTTCACATCTTTTTGATCCTGTCCTGCGGACACTGAACTTGAACACCACTGTACAGTTATATGTACAGTCTCACTAACCTACTCGCCCCGAGAGCCATTGATCAGAAACTATGCCACTGAATTCGCTCTCCCACTTGGCGAGGCCACACCATCAAGCTCACCTCTGTGGTAATAACGGCCCTCATGATGACAGCGATAGACACTTAATGCCCGACCTTGCCCTAGAAGAAAGCAGTCTTG
>MU389059.1:0-24567 GCA_022578795.1 Xylariaceae sp. FL0255 | reverse complement strand
GGAATCAAAAACCAAAATAAATCGACGACTATCGCTTCTAGCATAATCGCTTGAATGGGTTATCTTTTGGGCAACGGGCGTTTACCCCCCCCCCCCCCCCCCGCCCCCCCAACATTTCTGACAATCTGAATACAAACTCTGGTGGCTTCTTTCAATGTATGGAATGTCCTGGACTTACTGCTGGGGGTTAAGATCCAATACCATGTTGAGCGCGAAGGTCTGACAGTTGTACAAGAGGTGATTGTATTTCTTGTCGTTTATCTCGCTTTTGGCTTTAACATGAAGAGTATTACAGATAAGCAACGTTCTGAAAATTTCAAGCGGGGGGATTTATCCGGTGTATTACTCACCAAAGTTGCTAATGCTATTGCGGGTCTTACGCCCGTCGCCGACTTGGCCTCTATAGATGAAGGTCTTTCTTACAATACCCTTATCATCAACGAGTTGCGTGTATAGGACGGCATAATAACCAAAATTGGCACCTCGGCGTTGGGCAACGCTTTCCAGGTGTCGTCGGCAAACTCGACGCCGTATTCAAAGTATCCGACGACAGGATTACGCACCACGACGTCCTTGTGTTGGCCGCCGGTGTCCTTGATGAGCTAGTTTAAGCCAATCGTAACTGATACCGGCTCGCTGGGAGGTGCTTGGGAGGGTGTCGGTTCGCTCCCAGATATGCAGCTTGGTGGTATCCTTACCGAGTGGAGTAAAGGGGGCACGCTTACGAAGATCTCGTTCATCTACGACCGGTAAGCCTCGCGCGGTGATACCAAAGTCAATCCCAGAGGAAGTTCCGCGCGTGGTGGCGAGCGTCGAGGACTTTGAGGCTTGCCGTATCGGCCAACACCTAGCTGAGAAGAGTCATAAGAAAGAGGAGTGGAGTGTGGAGCTTCAAATTGATAAGAACACGAGATAGATTGATCACACTTGAAGTTGAAAAGATTCGAAGAAGTATAAATATGATACTGGCCGAGTCTCGTCATTTGTTGCCTTGGGCCTTCGGAACTCTGATTGTTATTGTGTTGAAAACGTAGCGCGAGAGACTCTTGCTTTTATATTGAAAGTCCAAGCCTACTTACTAGCTTCCAGTTCCTACGTAACCGTTGGCTCATCCTCGCTTGCCGTTAGTTGTTTTCTCAGGAAACTGATCTACGGATCGACAGGCTTGAGAAGCTCGTTATTCCCAACAAGATTGACGATAACAGGAAGCCTAATGTCAATTCGCTCCTGACTCCTTGTATTTTGCAGTAAGCTAGATGCGAGATTTTGGAACTGAATCGATACAGACGGCTGAGGCTTTGCCTGTCTGTCGACGCCCTGTCAAAACATTTCTCTTCAGGACTGAGCTGCTTCCCATCTACAAGATCGTCAAGTCCATAATATTCGTTGCAAGAGGTGACTGGGGTCCCGGCTCAAGGTGATTTTCATCGTGGAAGAGACCATTTTGGAAAAAAGGAGATTATTTTTAAAAAAGAGTTGAGTCATCCTTCTTATTGTTTCAAACTAGGGATTACCATGGCTCAACACATGTGCCACAGAAAGTCCTATCTCACTCGTGAGCCAGAGATAATCCATTACTGAATTTGAGTGGATGGCTATCTGGAAGAAAAGTCTTTTGTTAGAAGAGGGGCATGATTACATTGGGGCGACGTAGCTTGAACATACCTAGAATAGTTATGTTTTCACTGCGGCACAAACTATGCGGCAAGAGAAATTTCGGACGCTCAGCCTCTCATGCCGCATTGCGTCATATCTGGTTTATTCTACTATTATATATTTAAATACTTGTACTAGCCACGTGGCAATTCGATCATTTTCGAGTTCATATAGAATAGGTACCTTAGGTAGATAACTATACAAATATTTTTACTTCCTCAGCGCAATATCGATTATTGCACTCACCAAGTCTCTATCTTCATATCCTCTAATTAACCACCCTGCGTGTACCGGAATCTTACGGCCATCAGAAGCACCAAAATTAACAGACATAGACATCGAGCAAATGCCATTGTCAGCTTTGAAAGTTTTAAGAAGTACGACAACAACAACTGTTGCCGAACATCCAGAGCCGAAGTCCAGGAATTCCTCGATCGCGGCCTCATGAGTCAAGGTGAGTGTCTACGCCATCCGTCAAGGGTTATCCTGGGTCAATCTAATCATTTCCAGACGCGGTGCTCCAGAGATACACCCGAAGACTGTCGAACCTGCTTCGCAGTGAATGTGATAACCGTGGGGTTGTGGGTGACTTTGTACAATTGTTCAAACATCTACGCAATCCTGTCACAGGATGTGAGTGCTATTTTGCCCTAGCTCAACGTTCCCGGAATGCCACGCAGCGATGGCTTCTCTAGACAGAGATTGATACTCGGTCTGTTTGTCGTACGCTGAACGTACAATTTTGTTCATGTCGGCGGACGCTGCTTCGATACCGTTAAAATACGGATAGCGTGTGTCGTCGTAGGCATGCTTATCCATAACCGTGAAGTCAGAGTATCCACGGCGTGTAAGGTGAAGCGTTGTACTAAGTCCAAAGACGCCGCATCCAACGATGGCGATGGGATTATCTTTGGCTGGGGGCGGTTGTGATGCTATCATGGATTGATTTAATTTATTTAGCTTAAGGTTGACTGGTCATCATTTTGACTCCCTCCTTGTTAATATTTAGTTGACCATCTTGTTGAAAAGAGCAACTAATCATGGGGCGGTACTTACATAACACCAGTGTAGTGGAATCTCGATTGTTATTAATAGTTTGCAGCTGTCCAAGTTATTTAGTGAAGCCCTTATGATTATCGATCTCACAAGAGTACAAGAAAAGCTGTGGGGAAAAGCTATGGCCACCGTTTACAAAGGAGGCTCACAAGTGTTTTAATAATGCAGGTAAAATCAGAAATAAATAAAATATTTAATTATATAACATCTCCCTAATTATTAAATCAGCAATTATATTTAATATTATTAATTATAAATAAATCATTTAATTAAAATTTACTCACTTAATGTATAATATATGAATAAGCTTAGAGCTTATCTGGTTTAGGTAAGCGGGAATAAGGAGGCTCCAATCAAAGGTATCTAGGAGCAAGTAACCCCGCACGAGTCAGAATTAGTGGGCTATATAACCATATAGCAAGCCCGCTCTTAACAATCCAGCACCGGTCGGTTAGCTCAGTTGGTTAGAGCGTCGTATGTTATACTACCTGCAGCATCTGTTAATCTTACTAACCCATGACAGGTACTAATACAGAATCCCACTGTACTAAGTGATGCGAAGGTCATGAGTTCGACCCTCATACTGACCAATTTATTTTTTGCTTTCTGCTCCTTTGCTCCTCCGCTCCTCCGAACTTTATCTAAACAATTGATCAGTCAAAAAAAAAGCAGCACAGGTAGGTATCCTATAGTACCATCTAGCAATTAATCTCAAGTAGAGTCTAAATTTATATCGATAGACTCAATCGTCCAACTCTTGCCTCTGTTAAACAAGCTATAGCCATAAGATATAATACCGATCTAAACAGTTTTCGAAATTTTCTACACACTCATCAGATGGAGCATGAAGTTGGGTTAGCTTGTATGACTTGTTAATACCATGTGTAAGTTTCATAATGTGAGAAAGTTTCACTGTTTACTTACAATATACCACACCCACTAGATGAGCATTCGTTAGCACCGACAAGTACATTCACAGGCTCGCCAAAGGTTACATCAAGGTCCATGATAGTATTTTTGGCGGGAAAAACGACGCCTCTCATCGCTTACAGTTCAACATCGCAGAGACCTCTGCGCCATCAATCCAGACCGTTTGGTCAATGCTGGTCCCTGCAGGTTTGTTATGTAGCTTGCAGTCTATGTCAAAGGCTCTCAATACCAAGCATCTCCTTCATGGGTACTGCCTACTTTTGAAGAAGAGATCGTATCTTGCATTGACCTTGACATATGACGCCCCCAATTGCTCTGGCCTAATAAAGGTTTTCACGGCAACACACCATCGGTACTCAGAGGCATCGCATCCGCAATCTTCATTGTTCGCGCACTAGTTCAAAAGGGGCTGGACGAGCTAAGCCTCATCACCATAGGAGACACCAACCTAGATGGACATCTAAAGGGACAAATCCGAGGTGTCATGTCAAGTTAAAATAATGGGTGCTAGACTCAGGGATTATGTGAACGCCTTAACCTTTGTACTGAATGCATCAATGTAGAATTAACCTCTAAATGTTGCCAATGCTTGTTTAGCCATGAAGAGGCAAGCGAGGGAAGAATAATCGCGCATCATGATCTTTTTGTTACAAAGATGGAGTTCGGCGTCAAAAAGTCTGCCTTCTCAATTTCAAATCAGTATTTCAAGGGTTCACCTGTACATATGTCTTTTTTAACCAAAGCCAAATGTAGACCTATGCAGCGGTCGCTTAAAATTCTGCTTGTTGGAATTTTTTTCCCATTCCGTAGAAGCAAAATTTTTCCGTGACAGAAAATCTCTCGAGGCCACACCTCCAATCATGACCCGCCAGAGGATTACCACGGATTATCACACATATCGCAGTCTCTCTTCACTGCATACATCAAGCACCAATTTTAATTCCCATATACATCATAACCAACGCGATGAGATGTGTAAGAGTCATATTGTACAGGAAGCTGGGTTATTGCTGTCTATTTTGTTGTCGCACCAATCCGGGACTCCATGAAACCTGGAGGTATGTTGGAGTTGTCCAGGTGGGGAGAAAGGCAATGAGAGGACCGTGAAAAGTATAAGGATATAGAAAAACTCCTGAGCTGGAGTTTGCCCGTAACTAGCGCTGAACCCAGGTATGTTCATAGCTTATTCAACACACTACTCGTCTTGCCCTGTCTTGCCTTGTCTTACAAGGTGATATCACCAGTTGTGTTATCCGAGTTGACCGAATACGATATCAGTTTCGAAGCCGACCGGCGAATTTCACGGTTTCATCATGATCGGGAACCGGCACGCCTGACCTTACGGTCGCTACTCGTCTTTTGCTTGACGCAAGCCAACGTCTTGGGTACTCATATCAAGGGTCCTAACTTTTGGCTATCCGTTCTAGGTACTGAAATTGCCTGAGCCTCATCTTTGGTCCTCATGTTTGTTCATTTCGGACACCGGATGAACCGTCTCTGTAACTCTCCATGGAACCTACACTAAAAAGAAAAATTTGCATATGCACGTACCCGGGCTGGTTGCTTTTATTTGATTTTGTCTTTTAGTAAGTACACGTAGCTCTTTTCTGAGCCTGAAACTCACGTCATCTGCAATACGGTATCCTAGAAGTGGTTTCCCGATGCCAAGACCTTCAGCTCTTCACTATGTAAAACCTACTTCCCTGAAACGCAACTCCATGCTCTATTGTTAGTCTATATCCACTCATAACCGCAAAGGGGAACGACTTCATCTACATGAGCTATGAGCTGGCCAAAACTATAAAAGCTTTGGATAACGGTTGTATTTTTTGATGAGGCTGAAATTGGCACAGCTGTATTTCGCGAGATCCTCACCGGACATCTGCAGTACTTATTGTGAGTGTGCAAGATTGGCACTTTAACATGTCAGCCAAAAATCATCTTATATTTATGTAATTAAAAGTCCCGTTGATGGGGGCCTGATTCTCTCCAGCTATTCAAGCATATTCAGTATCTTGTTGACAACAATGACTAATTCCTCGCCGCAAGGAATTTGCAGCATGACCCTACCGTCTTGACAATATGATAGAGTATGCTGAATCATTTCTACCTAATGGTGTCATAGATCTGTAATCAATAGTCGATAGTGCATTGGAAGGGGCGAAGCAGGTGACATGATGGGATGTAGTTGCAAGGTAAAGCAACAAACAGGTGTATGCTCGGCGGCTTCCGACTTGAAACACTTCTAAAGCGGTTACAGCATAGCCCTAAGCCCCTATTTCGGTAGAATACAAGAACAAAGCAGGGACAATGAGTATAAAAGTCGTCGTCTGCAACCCTTCTTCCTGAATTGATGTCTTGCTTTTTATCACCCCGGTTACCATAATCGGAGAGCATGGGATCATTTACTAGACAAGATAATACCAAAACAATACTCATTCCTCTCTCGCTCAAAATATATATAACATCACTTCACCATGCACTTCATCACTCGCTCCGCCGCCCTCCTCATCACCATGGCAGGCCTCGGCCGCCTCGCCACTCCCCAAATCATCGGTTCGGGCAGGAGCTGCATAATGACGACTGGCCCAGCACTGGGCTATCGATAGGTCGGGATTATGCGTGTCCGGGCTACAGGTTCTCCGAGTTTTAGCCTCCAGGCCATGCGGTCAGATTTTCAATCTCCGCGAGGTTGAATACTCGATCGAAGGCTACTCCGGCTCGGCAGGCCCTCCAACCGTCATCCGCGACTCTGCCGATCTGCAGATCGGCGGGTGCATCACCAATGACAGCAACAAGATTCATTACCACAACGATGACCACAATATCGCTAAGCACGGTACCTGGGTTATTCTCAACGGCGAGTAAACTACTTTGTCTGTCCGATCTTGAGATACGGCAGAATCATCGTGTACTACGGACAAAAAAAGCCCCCCCGGGGGGGGGGGGGGGGCGGAAGGAGACTATAGTTTTTGATTTTAGATATTAGCAATTGAAACGAGCTACTTTCTTCAGATTTTTCTTAGCAACTTCAGGATATACATGGACGCTTTGAGCTGAGAGAATGATTACTTCTGAATCAACTCTCCACAGCTAGTGATGTAAGAAATAAATAGCATGCATTTACAGTTACGGGGCAGAGAGCTTTTGTTGGATAGTCAATACGTGGCACCTGCGCGATCCACACGTACAGATAGGGGTTGCGAACAATGAGGGATCTTCCATAGACCTAGATCATCAACTAATCAGCAACCAATACACATGCAATTACTGCTTCACCTATACAGCTGTAAATAGCCCATCCAATAGTTTCACACTTCAATATCGTGTTCAGAGCTCAAGCCAAAATCTCATGTGGATAGTCAGTCGTAAGAAAATAAGTTTCATAGGCTCCAGAGCACATCTTTGACATGACTAGATTCCGGAGCAAACTTTGTCACATATCTAGGTCAACTCTAGATCATCGAAATCATGGTAGAATAAAAGTAATGCGCATTAGAAAAGCCATTAAGTCATCATCGAAGCACAGCGGATCCTTATTAATGTAAACCGGTCATGATCAATGAAGGAGTCTCACACAGCCGATTTATTTGGTAGAGGAGCTGGTAAACGAGACGATACGAACTCAGCTGACCGAATGAGACCAAGTGGATTTACTGCTCCCACATATGCAGAATAGTTGTGTCCAATACAGCCTCAACCTGTATTCCAGGTTTTAATGCTTCCACTTCTTTCCCTACAATGTCAAAATCATTCTCGTCAAGTAATTCTGCACTAATAGGCCAGGATTCCCAAAAGCAACCTTCCATCATCGTCCGGTCCATCGATCCTCTTGAGTACACCCGTAATAAGAATTCATCAGCTGTTTTCTGTGGTGAAGGCGAAAAGTAGTAAGCGTTTTTCGCGATGTATCTTATGGGTGTGATGACGTCGTATCCGTGAAGCTCGCGGCAAGCCTCGCGAAAATTGCCGTCAAAGACTATCGTCAAATGCTCCATAGCAGGGAAAGTGTCAAGTAAATCCTTGGTACAAGAGAATTTATAGCATGCCGAATCATCCAGATTAATTGCCAGTCGAGTTATCTTCTGTAGCGGGAAAACTCGTGTGACCTCAAAGCCCGGATACCATGGTAGACGAAAGAGATCCTGCTTCCAATCAACTGCCAGAAGACGTGGTGTTGGTCGTCTAGGCCCGGCGGCACTATGAGCTGCGTAATGCTCTCGTCGGCTCAGAAAGAACGGGAAATCGGATGTCGACATCACATTCAGATATCTAAGGGCCTCCTTGTGGGCTTCTTTGCTCACACAGAGAATGGCGCGGTTCGCTGTTTTTGGTGGTTTGCGACGTGATTATGCCATATCGACGGTAATAAGAAGCAACACACGATGTGGTGCGTGAACGGGCTGTTATGAGGTTGATGTCTCTCGTCTCTTTCGAGAGTCAAGCGCATGGGTCCGCTCAAACATGCGAGCTTCCATACCATCAAGCGCAACTCTTTAGGGAGTTCACTGAATTTTGGAAAAGCCTTCGCAATTGGCATAATGAAACTCCTGAGGTGATATGGTCAACTGGAGCGTAGTCGTCACTGTATCAGATGGTGCCTTAATGGAAGAAAGGTTCATGGTGGAACCTCAACGGCGTTAAGAGCGATAGCAATCCCCTTATAATAAGTGGAGTCAATTATAGCACGAGCGCCTTTGAGTGAGAGCGGGCAGAAGATAAAAGATAGTAGATGCCAGGCAAAAGCTACATAAGTGAGACACAGCAGAATCATGAATAAGGCAACAAAGGGAGAATTCAAGATCTTGACGATGGAAAGACTAGTTTTCGTCTTCGACAAAGAAAGTTATCGCATTTCAAATAGTAGCTGGAATGAAGCATTTATGTCCCAAAATTCTCTTTCCCAGCCTTTCAACATTTCATACAAGTCTTAGTGTCATTGGCAACGGCTCATTACATAGTGAAATAGAGCTTGAGAATCAGAGTACTGCCAGCAGTGATGAAAAGAAGGTCATTATCAAGGTGTAAGTGTGTGTAGGTACAGAAATAGGGGTGTAGCCCCTAATATAAAAAAAATGAGGTCACGTCATGTAAGCCCCATTGCAATAGGTGAAACAGAATGTGTGCATTTTCGATGGTAAATTTGTTTAATGTTTCAAAGAAGACTGATAGCAAGGCATGAACTTATAAGTTCTGCCCGTGGTAGAAAGAGCCGGAAAGATGTTTAACCCCAGAATCCCCAGAAGTGACTTGAAGCATCGTGCTGGGCATAGGTAGACTATGAAACTAACATTAGGGGTTTTGAATATTGCTAAGCCTATACCTTGCGGGCTAAACGGGTCTCGTATCAAGCACTGAGATGTCAGGGCTGAACAAGGGAGTACCAACGGCCTGAAGTTCGGTTGTAGGTGGACTATAGAGCTCAGTGCACGGCAAATTTGAGTCCTAGAGTCTGGAAAGAGAGAGTGCAGCTATCACGAGCTACTACCCGCTTAGCGACGTTTTCCAGACTAGGATCGTCGATTCAGAGGTTAGGAAAGATGAACTACAGCCACGACTCAACTAGATCTTGTTGACGGCGTCTTTCTAGGTGTCTGAACGACAAAGACAAGGAAGAAACATGTCGGAACATGACGCTAAAGATGGTCAAAAAGGTACGAAGACAGTGTATGACTTCGTTTTGGAGGTAAAGTTCGTTGAACTGAAATGAGGTAGCGGAAAAGAAAAGAAAGCAATAAAAAACGAAGGTGTCCTGAAATTAAGATTCACATCCTAAGCAGCATTGATGCTACAGAGGATGTATCGATGTGCTGTATTTTTGGTGGGATCCTATCTGTAATGGGACTCTGAATAGGGCAATCAATATGGCGCGCCGCAACTATGGGAGTGATAGCTGTGGCTTTCGAATATGTGTGGCGGCTACAAGTGGTCTCTATAGTAGGCGTGATGGTGGTGGCGACCCCTCAGTTAGCGCCTGCTGTCTTTTAAGCCATGCCTTTAAACACCTGTTAGTCAGTCCTTTTAAAGTCCCAGAGAAGCCCCTGAAGTTGAGCTCATGATTCAGATTATTGCATACTTGCTGCGCTCGATAAGCATAGTGATCGCTTGCTGGGTTGTTGGTTCTCTGGAATTCGCCCACTGGTATGTCACCACCACGTGACTGCGAAAGTTGGCAGAGCTTTCGTTAGCCATCACCCATGGAAAGCAAAGAGAAGGATAAGTTGGTTCAGTGACAACCTACGGAGCATGGGTTACAACAAGACCCGGCTTGCAGAACTCGGTTTGGACAAGGGTTGATAGGATCTCTTGACGTGTCGGCCCAAATGCAAGGCTTTATGTAAGATAAGTAATCAGCCAGGAACAGTTCATGGGATAGGAGGTAGTTCGCGTGTTGTAGATTGGCCTGGCGCCAAGTGTGATGATGGCACGTGCAGAGTAATGTACTCACATATTCGCGAAATCCTCCGGAAGCTGACATTGTGATTGGCTCGAGGTTAAATAACCGAGAAGAAAGTGGCGTGTACCGCGTGTTAAAGGTATCGGGGGTAATGAGCAACGAAAGCGAGGACCTCAACGGATATAAGTCATGCCTAGGCGCGGGTCGATCGGTGCTGAAGCTCCAGATCGAAGTTCAAAGATGAAGGAACGCGAGCTCTCGATTTCTGACCTCGATGTACGTTAAGTCGTTTGAGAATGGGTGAATTTATGCAAGAACCAAGAGGTGTTGGAAGTGTTTTCAGGCAGCGAAGTAGCACTAGCACCGAACATAGTAGAATGAATTGGTCAATCCGGCCAAATAGTACACAAAAAAGGCTTCCTGGGCACCTGATGCTGGAACGAGGGCAAGAACAAAGCGGATATACCCACATTATAGTGTCTAAATAGCAAAGGCAGAATTCCGGACCAACAAGCTCCTAACAACCACGAATGTGAAAAACAATCACGTGAACTAAGCTCAAAGATAAGCGAGGTGTTTGACGCGCAACGGGCACGGTTGTGCTTTGACTATGCAAGTAGTGCCAGTATCAAGGGCAGACATTTGAAAGGGAAGTGGGGGAGCAGACCGTAAGCTACACTCTGCCAACTCGATAGTGCAAGTGAGTTTAGCCGCAGCCAAGTCATGTTCGCAAGGCAACTAGATGACACCGGCTTCATTTGTGTTGGGGTTCAGGCCTCTATCCGCTAGAAAGCAAGAACCTTTAGATTTTGGAGATCGCTCTCTTCTCAGTGAAAGAACATGAGATCTAGGTAGCACTATCATACTAAAGACCACCAAAGAATAGAACAGTGAGGACAAAGGTCCAAAGGGAAAAAGTCAGTGCCGTACTTGCCAGTAATGGAAGACTCGGGCAGCATGGCTCTAGGAAGTTTGTTACAACCCTTTCATGTTATGTGTCCAGGTTTAGGGTTCTTAGAGCCGGGATGTCTTTCTAGAATTATATGGAACTTTCTGAACGTCATGATAAGTGGTTACTGATACGTTCTAGGGGATTTTCAATGTCTTCTCGTGAAGCCTTTCTCAAGTCGTGGCCTTCGTCAAGAACGCTGAAGGTCGTGTGGCTTGATGAGAGATAGCGTTTCTTCCGTGTAGTATTCCCCGATCTCCGTAGATGGCAGAGTATGCCAAGCAACAGGCAAACTTCTGTCAGCACTATTGCCGTCAACTCACTTGCTTTCATATAGTCGTTCCACGCAGGGATGCCGAGGATTCTTCATCCAAACGCCGCTATTCTTCTTCTTTTTTTGACAACCGCAATTTTTGTCTTCGAAATGTTTTGATCATTGGTCATCTATGTCTCTCTTGTCCAATGCCTCATCCGCCTTTGTGTGGGTCGCTCTGATCCAAAGTTTGATATGGTGTTGTACTTTAGGCCCAGCGGGACCGGGAAACAGTTCCAGAAAATGGTAGCTATGAGTCAAGCATCATAATAGACTATGGGAGAAGGGTTCAGTTAGGATGTAAGAGCGAGGGATATGAGATGATTTGGGTCATCAATAGCCTAAAATGCTCCTACTTCTTGAGTGTGGCCTCAAGAACATTCAATCCCCAACCAGTAGCCTAGTCAGAGTGCTTCACTCTCACCTCTAGTGTAAGCAAGGTCGGCAACTGAGACCTCAGGTTTTCTATTCTGTATTTTGCTTTTCGTGAATGCCTTTCTCAGCTATCTGATCAAAAAAGGCAGAGCAACATGTTGAGCAAGGCTGAAGGGTTTGCTGAGAAAGCTGGACCTTTCCCGCTGGAATTCGATAATGTTTACATGTCCGATTGCTGTTACGGTAAAAATCGACGCGATATCATCGAGGTTGGTAATACCGGTCTATATCCACACCGTGACAATTGCGACAACTTGATTGAAGGGGACTTCCTCTTTTTCCAAGAGATCAGGCCTTTGTTATTGCTTGGGATATTGCGAGAGCAAAAGGTGGCAATAATCGGACGAGGGTAATAGGAGTGATCAGGGATAGTTATGATGGGAATCGCAGTGGTCGCGGAACAAGAATGAGCTAATCTGGGACTTTGCCTATGAAAGCTGCATTTGAGGCTGAAGATGTGATCAGATCAATTTGGTTGTGTACGGTTAAGTTTTATGGCCGATGATTGCGAAATGTGTACATTCTAAATTTTCATTTTGATGCCTTACATCAGGCACCAATCTCTCTTGAGTGTGCATATGGTAGCCGTCCTGGCGGAGGCTTCTCCATCATCACCGTTCTCAGCAAGTCCGAGGAATGGCGACTGCATTTTACTGAAAAGAGGAAGCGTGATTCTTACGTGATCACGATTACTGTCCTTGACAAGGACTAAGTTGACCATCCTAGAGTGGTGTGAAGTTACGATTGTCGTTGGGATATTGCTAGACTTAAGTGATAGGCAGCAGCCAGTATATGTGGTGTGCTGTACTTGCGTAAGTATCTACCTATGTAGGTGGTTAAATATGTACCAAAATTTCCATGACCCTGCTTCCAGCATATTCGCCCATTCCGTTGGCGTTTCAGTGAAACAAGATAGGCATGAGAAGACGGGGCTGTTCATGTTCTTCTGACATGGAACACGTTAATTTTCATTCAATTCCCCCTCACAGCTGTGGCGTAAAACTGTTTTCAAGCGCCCGCATTGAACATAGCTCCCATTCAGATCTCTCGTAGGACGTCAATCCGGACTTGGAACAGTGACCATGTCTACTTTAGCCTTTCTGTGGCGATGTTTGTTGCCACAGCTTCGACATCGGTTTGTTTCTTTAGCTTCCTCAATATGGAGTCTTTCTTCCCCGCATTTGCTCCTTCTTCCTTAACCGGACTGGGCTTTTCTTCTCCTCGACGAATGCCCGGTAACTTGACAGCCAGCCAAGATGGGAGGAACTTCCGAAAGCCTTCACGGATCTGCGGCCACTTGAAACCACGCCAAGATGGAAAGGCCGCCCGAATGTGGTCGGTAACGTGAATATCGAGAAAATACTGTGATACTATGCCAATAGCAATCATAGTAATAAGCAATGATGCGATTTCACCGACAGCTAAGAAACAGTGAGCTATCCATACTTGTCACACAGGACGTGCCATGGGAATAGTCCAGACTTGCCTATCCATCGTCCGAGGTATGCAGTCGAATATTTCTGGCTATCATTAAGTTAGAACTAGTCGACAGGCAGTGCAAATAGGCTGGTCATAAATGACAGCGGTGTAAAGATGATCGTGATGACCGTAATAACCGTAAACCCAAAAATTGTGGCGCTCATCATAGTGGCGGTATAGGTTCCTTCATCGCAGCGTGTTTTTACTTAAGATCCAGCTTGTTGAGGATGTTTCTTTCTACCCTTTCTGCGTCCTCATCGAGTTTTGAAATTATGCGAGCATATTTAGGGAAAATGGTCTAAGGTCTGGCTATTCGTCGCTATACCTCATCTTTGCTACTGCTCTCGTTAAATGGGGGTCTAAACCGCCCGTTTCCGCTATTAGGCCAGAACTGAGGCCATATATTCTAGGCAAACTCTTTCCATACCTTTTCCTGTTGAAACAGGACTGTTTGCATCATCCCTATTTTCTCGCGTATGTCGTTGATTTCATGCATGAACTGCATTTTTTTGTCGATATTGATGTTATTGAAATTGTTGCCAGTCGTGTAGTGATTCACATCTTCAGCCACGGTTACAATTTCTCTGGAAAAGCCACCCATAATAGATCTCGATCGGTTGAGAGCCACATTATATGGACCATCTGGAAATTCCGGTCGCTCCAGACTACCCACAACTTGGGAGAGCCGAAGTCTCAAGCGGATGTTTATCCTTTGATCAACTTCATACCCGTTGATTTGGACTCTGCTTCCAATACCTGAAAGCAATTCATCGATTGTCTCGCCGCAAGTCAAAATCATCTGGTCGCCGATTATCCAACACCATAATTGAGAGACCGTTATGAATCGGCAAACACGGGAATAGGACCAGTCAGGCAGCTTCTTCCTATCGTAGCGCGTGAGAACCTGATCTTGGTTACGGTCATTCAAAACATCTGAGCCAAGACCAGGGTTGCAAAACTCGTCGAGGGTAACTTCAATATCAGGACCAAAGTCTTTGCGGTCTTCGGTGATACAAAACTTCATTTTATCCATATTCCAGCTGTAATGCTTCTTGCGTTTTTCTAAGTAGTCTGGTCCTCGGCATCGTAGGTATGGAACCTGAAGTAGTTAGGATTGATTGACGGCATGGTGTAGGGTTACTGACAGCCACTGAGGTAAACTGTAAGCCTGAACCGTCTGCTAGATTCTCTACTACACATGAGGAGTCCCGAATGCAGATAGAGTTGCCAAACTCGTCACTGTACACAAAGTGTTTTTGTACCTGAAGTTTCACTGCAGCGAAACTCTCTTCTGTGAAGTTCAGCTGTTCAGCAAGATCATCGGCTTCAAGGATGGCCTGGGACCAGTCAGTCTGCAGCTAAAAGGGCCATGAAAAGGGGCTCCGGGCAATAGGAGAATTGTCTTACAAATATAGAATGCGGAGATTTGTGTCAGTTACTAAATGTGAAGAATTGAAATACATAGGGTAGTACTTGCATTACCACCAAATGGAAACTCCCTATGGGCTGGCCAAAAGTAAGTACATCCCGTGGGAAATTTCCATCTGTAGAGGAAGTGAAAATCTGACAATTCTCTGCGCAGGAATACACCGATGACGGAGAAACTTTTAGCACGGCAGGCAACTTCCCATGGTGTCATCCTATGTGAGTTCTTCTCGGTAGTACTAGCCTGATTTTGGAGCAGCCACCTTACAATCCGGGCAGCATCATCTTCGGCTGCCAAATGGAGACAGCTATTGTGCTCCTTATCCTTGAGCGTCAGCTGCTCCCTGTTAATTTCCATGAGGTATGTGAATATATCCACACTGTCTTTATGATTTCTGCAGACAGAGTGTATTGGAAAGCCCTTTTGACCAGGGATAGGCACATCTGCTCCAGACTCAACGAGATATTTCACAGTCTCGAGATTTCCGACTTTTGCTGCTGTTTCAAGAGTCGTTGCGTCAAGATATGGAGATAGCCCGAATATCGTGTTGCCGTCTCTTCGATTCTCGACTAGATATTTCACAAGCTCCATGTCATCGCTTTCGAGGGCACATGCTAATTGCAGTGCGTTAGGAGTTGCGCCTACGTTAATAAGGGCTTTGACAACATTGATTCTTCCTGCCACCGAACAAGCTAGAAAAAGAGCTTCCTATAAAAGCTCATTTGATAGTGTGGAAGTTCGGCAGAAGTCTCGAATGGCGTCGGTATCTTTCTCTTCGATCCATTCGTGGAGCTCTGCAGGGAATGCCATGAACTGTGTCCAATTCGAGAAATCCGACATCATGAACTACCAAACTGTCTCCAGAAGACGCAGTGAAGATATTTGTTGCAAGTTTGAAGACCGGTCTTGACAGCTGAAGAAAGAGGGGTTAATGTTGTGGTGTTGTGGTACTGTCGTGGTCGGCAAGCAATGACGAATCAAAACCACCTTGATTTCGGCCCCGAAGTTCAACCTCATGCAAGGTGAACCAACAGGAACCGAAATAGGCAAGAATCAAATAAACCCTTTTTAAACATGGCCAATCATTTGCACTACCTCCGTGATGTTGGCTGCACACGCAAGCGCTTAATCAAGATGATCTGATACGTACGTAAGACCGCGGAATTGTGGTGGTAATCTTGCATACTACACCCGTGAACATCGCCAAAGCTTGATGTGTTTCGAACTCGCATGATCTGGCTGACTAAGCGGGCCCCGCTCCCAGCCCCTATTTCCATAGCATTAGCGCGATCAGCAGTAGAGCTTCGGGCATCTGACTTGAGGAGTTAGCATACATACTTAAGTAAAGTTCCAGGTAGAAAATTGTATTTTTCACCCTCTCAGGTGATGAGCATGTGAGAATTTGAGGTGAGGCATCAACCTAGCCACTTAGCAGAGACCAGGCACACAGCAACTCAATCATGAGACCGTAGAATTTCGGATAGACATCATGATTGAATAGGTGAGGTACTTCGTGGTTCCTCTTCTTCTAACAAGTCAAGAAACCGTACGCGCCCTCACCACAACCACAACCACGCCATCCCTAACTTTTTCAATCTCTCACACCCAATTACACAATGAACTTCCCACCACAAGACCCACACAGGTCCGAAGAGATCTCATCCGCAATAATATCCTTCAGCTGCGGCGCCAAGAGGACCAGCTCCTCAGTTTTGAGCGACTTCAGACCGCAGACACCACACGTCCGGGAGACGTTCGGCGCGAGAATGGGAACGCCTGTATTGGCGCATATTTCTGGGGGACACTCAGGTCAGAAGAGAAAGATCGCGTCGTGAGTATGGAGAGGAATGAGAGAAGACGGGAAAGCAAAAAAAAAAAGGGAACAGCAGTAGCAGTCAACTTACCAAAAACATGCTGATTGGAACACCGCACCACATTCCCGGAGGCCGAGGACTCCCCCTGACTCTGACTAGCACCAAGTGGCAGTTTACAAAAGACGCAAGCCTGGCGCGCAGCAACAAGAAGAAACTGTTCCCTAAGGGCAACCGCAGATTCATCCTCATCTTCTCCACCATTACCTGCACCACCCCCCTGCCCACCCCGTCTCTTCAGCGTCAAAGGTGCACCACCGCCATACATCCACTCCCAAGCCCTCGCCTCGGTACTCAAATTCCTAGGTACGGCTCTCACCACCCCTGCTTCTACCGTACTTCGACCACCATCACCAATATCGTCGTGGCTATTGTAGTGGACATGATAATTAGGCAAACCAAACAAAACCCTACACTTCATGCCGCTCGAGATATCCCGTTCTAAATCAAGCGTACTATGCAGACTGATAAAAACAGCATTCGTGCCACCCCCAGGGCTTGCTGCCATGCCCCAGATCCTTATGCGGTTGGGGTGAACTTGGTCCGTGGTGTCGATACCGGAAACTATGCCTGCGAGTAGAGAGCTGTCGTCGCTGCCAGTGTTGGTTTCGCTTTCTAGAAGAGCTTCATCGGTGGATCCTTCATCGTCATCATCATCGTCGTCGTCTTCACTTTCGTTGTCAAAGTCATCATCATCTGATCCGCCTCCATCACCATTCCTGCGGCCCATATTGTTGGCTGATCGCCGGGCTAGGGCCCTCGGGACTTGATGCTCGATCGTCTGGCTGATCTCCATCGCCCAGCGGGTTTTGCTATTCTCATCTTCGGGGTTGGTGGGGAGTGGTAAATTTGTCTGGTGCCAGTCTCTGTTTTGATGGGTTGCTGAGAGACGGACTAGGGAGTAGGATGGTGTTTCTGTATTTTGGGATAGTGAGGGTGGGTGTATTAGTAGGCCTGTTATCGTTAGTTGGGACAAATGGGGGTGAAGGGAGAGATGAGAAGGGAAACATACCAGTAATGGGATTAGTTCTCTCAGCAAACTCCTCATCAGGATAAGTAGTACCACAAACCTCAGTCGAGTGCTTGGGCATAGGTGTCGTGCTATCAAACGGGAGTTCAAAGGATGTTACTCGCATAGGTGTCGCGATAATACCACGACAGACTTTGGAGTTTCCCATAGTCCATATCTGAGAGGAAGAAAGCAGAGTCAACAGAATGTCCCAACGCTGCTGTAGCCCGGTGGCCAGATAGGAACATGGGACCTATGAAGAAGTCACTTACCAAATCCTCCCATACCACAAAGGCATCCGGTCCGAGATAGACACAAATCCCACTGGCGTCGACCGAGGCAACATCAACCTTGAGACGTTGTCTACTGTTACTGCTTTTCTCGTTGCCACCACTCCAATCAATCGTAACCTGTCGAAACCCAACGTAATTTCGAGAGACGTAAGCGACAAAACAGGTAGACGACGTACTCCCTCGTTTCAACCATGGGCTCCAGCTCAGCGCGAATGAGGACCGGCTGTAGGAATTGTGGTCTGGGTCCGTGGGCTTATGTGCGGAGATAAGAGGGAAGGGTTAGCAAGTACAGAAAGGTTTGATGCGGCCGAAGACTGTGCGTTGCTGGAAAGGTGATGTACTCACATCACTGTCGAAATGCGGCCCCTCGAGTCTACACCTCGCAACCTCCAAAACTCTCCAAATCCCCGGGTGCCCCGTCGGCATCTTCCCTGTACCATCACCATCGTCATGCCTGGCGCCGATCTCGAGAATAACGAGCTCGTCCTCGTCATTGAGATACGACAGTATCGCACATGCCGAATCCCTACCCCCATTACCCTCGTTTTTCGAGTTCCCCATATCCGCAGTAAGAGAAGCAAAATCCCTGGCCCAAGAAAAAGAGACAACAGCCTCCCTCTTCCCCTCGCTCACCCTCCCATCCGGCCCGGGTGCCACAGGAACAAACAGACCGGCACCAACACACCAAGCTGCACACCAAGGTCTCAGGCTTCTTGACTTCCTCTCCTTCCCCTTCGCATCACCCGCACCATTGACGCCCATGGAGGAACTCTCATCGCTCTTCCCCTGACAATAAACCGTAATGACACCCGCACTGCTCAGCACGGCAAGCACACTCCTCCCCACTCTCCCTAAGCCCGCCGGACTCCACTCGACAGCAACAACATGATTTAGCGTCCCGCCATGCGCAACAAGCACGGTCTGGCCGTCAACCCCAAAACCCGTGCCGGCGCCTGTGAAATGCAGCAACGCATCGAATTCCTGCCCTACATTCTCAAAAAGGTGCCGATTGAACTCCCTATGCCGCAGCGGCGTCGTGGGGAACCGCAAGGAGCGGACCTCAGAGAATTGGGTCGGGCCGTCGTACGGGGCACTTGACACATTTGGTTCATCCGGCGAGAGTCCCGGCCGCGGAAAGAATTCCGGCACAAAGATAATAACAGAGTCGTCGACCGCGACGGCGAGCTCGGCATCGGGCGACCAGGCGAGGTTGTGCGTTGATTTGGGGTTTACTGTCAACTCGATCGGTTCGAGGGGGAGGACTGTGGTGGGGGTTGCTATTGACATCCTCCTGCTTGGCCTCTTCGCTGTAACTTGTTCCGTCTCTTTCAGTTGCGTGTAGATTTTGAGAATGAGCGAGCTGATGTGATTAAATGCTGATTAATGCTTCGACAAGAGGAGGTATGATTAATGAATGAACTTTTGTGTGATGAGGGCGTTCTATGAAGTTGGTGGTGAGTCAGTTGGTGGGTGGGTGAAATTGAGTTGAGATCGAGGCTAGGTGCGATGTTGACGATGATATTGATTGGTGTTCAGCTGGGCGAGCGATCGTTTGAGATGACTAGAAAAGGTTATGGCTGCCATTGGTGAGCAGCGCAGTAGCTGGGTCAATTAAGTTGCTCAATTAGCGGATGGAATTGATTTAGTTGACACATCGTACCATTGCGATGAGTGTGAGAGTCAAATGTGAATAATTTTGGCGGAGGACAAAAGTGGAAACTAGCTTGGGGTAGCTCATGATTGTCATGAGCTTGGACAACCAGCAACTTAATCTGTGAATAGTCAATCAATATACACACATTATGACTCGCAGACATGGGGTTGGGACAATTGAAGCCCAAGGAAATTCATTCCACGCAAAAGTTGCAAGTAAATAAGACGAACTTTACTCCATATGCTCTTATGTTATGCATCGCGATTGCCTCAACATCCAAGGGTATCTTTTCGACATTACATATCGTAAGCGCTCAATATCATACACGCATCATCACACCCCTCCCATCAAGCCTTCTTCGCCCTCTCGAGGAACGACCCCAGCGTCCAAAAAGCCGCACACCCGGCCAAGGTCGTCGCGCCAATGAGTTTCTTGCTCCACCATGTATCATCATTCAGACTCTTGGCAACCTGCAGCTTCTTTGGCCGTGTCGCCGCCACCGCTTTCTCAGCTCTAGGTTTCGCGGGTGTCTTTGTCGCGGTGTTATTGCCCTTCTGCGCAGCCTCTTCCTGGTCGGCCAAGAGTCGCAACTGGGCGATCGTGCGGCTAAGCCCCAACATCTCCTCATCCACGCTCGCGTTCCTGCCCGCAGCATCAACCTCGACATTCTGGATATTGCCAAAGAAATCCGTCAACAATCTACTCCGCGCAACATCCTTGCCGCCCGGGAACAAATCATATCGCATGCCCGCCTCAGAGTGTATCTTTTCAAAAGTGTAGCTATCGAATAAATCCCCGACTGTCTTCTTGCTGCTTAAGTCTCGCACTTCGTTCTCGAGGAACTCGAGGTTATAGTACGTGTACCGGTCGATAACGGCGACGCCGACGTCGTTATCGGCATGGTGGCTGTAGGAGGATTGGTCGATTTCGGAGGAGCCCGTCGCGATGATATTGGGGGAGTAGAGTTTGCTGTACATGGTGTTGGCTTGGCAGGTGTCGATCATGAAGAGGATTTCGTGGTATCTGTTGTAGAGGGAGTAGGTAGATTAGCAAAGGGTAAGTTGAAGTATGCGTGCGCGCCTGTGCACATCTGTATAGGTGTTGGTAGGATTGGATGCGGTTCAACTAGCATACCTCTTCTTCTCCCACATCTGCTCAAAGGCATCTGCCAAATCAAAAGCGCCAATCTCCTCGGCGTCCTGGAACTTCAAGAACTCATTGCCTCCGTGACCCGTCATGTAAACAAAAATATTGCTTCTATCATCCGTCAAAAGTCTCTTGCTCCTCGGCATCTCATCGCCAACCCGATCCGTCAGCAGCCGGATAAAATTCTCAACCGTGACTTCGTAGCCCCGGTAATCGACTTCGATGTTGTCCCCGTAGAGATCGACGGCGCGGTCGGCGTTGCTATAGACGGTGCCGGGGAAGGCGTTGCGCGGGTTGCAGGCCATGTCGTCGGGCAGCATCAGGATGATCTGGGAGTCGGGAATGCCGAGGCGCTTGACGGTCCGGTACATGGATAAGACGTTGGCGAGATGCCGGTAGTTGAACCAGAATCGCGATGTGCCGACTAGCACGGCCCAGTTGCTGGTGTGTTCGGCGGCGACATGCTGCACGGGCACGAGCAGGGCCGATGAGAGCAGCACGGGAAGCTGCAATATTTGGGAGAGCTTCATGGTTTTTCTGTCGTGGTCGGTCGGTAATGAATTCGGTATAAACTGCAGATGACGCGACAATGAAGAGATCCCCTATTTGATAGTGGTGATGAATGTTGAAGGTGGCTTGTTCGTGTTTGTAAGCGATCTCGAATTCGGCATCCATGGCTCCTTTTTGGTGGGTCGGAGCTGAACCGGGGTCCCATCTGGGGTCCATTTGATTTATTAGTGGGGGTCCAGATATGCTTGAAAGCCCGATAAGTTCTTTTCTAGCAATGGCCGCAAATAAAACTAGGGCACCGGATACAGAAGAAACAGATGCAGTGCCTATTGGTGCAGCTATGGATGATTTGAAAGTTGATGAGTCAATTGAATTTTTCATAGTCTATCGCTAGACGTCACCTTTGTTTTGTACACCTTGCAACAGATTTTTAGGACCGAGTAACAGACAAATCACAACCCCGTATCACTATCAAGGCCAACGCCAAATTACCCATCAGTTGGAATTCCTGTTTCAAACTAGAGGCTCTCCTGCCTTGATCTTGGCTGCACCATACTTCTCCAACCGAATAGCCTGAATAGTCAAGAAACCCGAAGTTGCCTGCGCAGTAAAACGTTAGCGAAAGTCATGAACTGAGAGAAAGCAAGCAAGTCCAACCTCGGGACTAAAGCCTTCAAGCGAGTCCATCGAAGCTTCCGTCTCCGAGTACAAATTGCTGGTCTCGCTGAAGCGACCTGTGACGTAGGCATTGCCCTTGTATGCCATCATCTTCACCGTTCCGTTGACCGTCTTCTGCGAGTAGATAATCGAGTTTTCTAAGAATTCTCGCTTATTGAGGATCCCAAGTCAGTCATTGCTCTTCCAAATATTTTTAAAATCAAATCCCAAAGTAGGCTCCTGCTATCTCTCAAGAGGACGAGAATAACTTATTTAACCGAGTGCTTACCTCGGGGCTGAAGTACATGCCTACGTAACGTCAGTATCCCGTATAGAAAAGTGCATACCCAATCATTTACTCACCGTTATACAAGCACTGAGACCACTCGGTGGTAACGTTGCGGTCGCGTAACGTTCTCACCTTAGAGTCAAGTACAAGGCCTAAGTTTCCATGTTAGTAGTTACACTTTCATTGAGATAGGCTCGTGTCAAGCTCATATCATGTCTCAAAGCTCGGAAGTTGCTTGTTTAGGAACTGAATAGCACCGGGTACTTACCTTCCAAGTCGATATGGGCGAGCCTGGCTGCACGAGTTGAAAACATTCCGTGTCAGCAAATTGTCTAAGGTATATCAGGAATGCGGAGAAAGGTGAAAGTGGCAACAAAGGGAATATTCCATCTCGACGGGCCAGTTTTCTAACCGGGGAAAACAATCATATCGTTTTGGGGATACGATGTATCAATTGACATACTAAATTGATGTTAGTATATTTGATGAATAGCAAAAAAAAAAACAGCTCGCAAGGGATGTTTCTAAACTGACCCAATTGTCAAGCCTGGGGTGTCGTAACTACATAGACCAGTTAGTTACAATCCTTATCATGCATTGGGTTATTTGGCTGTATTTGGGTCGTTGACGAGGGATAGCGTTGTGCAGCCGACATTTGGTTTTGTCAAAAAGAGAGGGTGAACCAACCAGCCACGCGACTTGAGCCCTATAGTGATAATTAGCATTCTAACCTTTCGCGACGAAAAGAGTAACTCACCAATGAACCGCGACTCAACAATATCGACACGTCCAACACCTACAGCAAGTCAGTATCTATCCCACATAGAGTAGCGCAGCGGAGACCAACCGTTATCACGACCAATCTCGTTTAGCTTCTTGAAGATCTCGAGGGAACCCGTGATTGTTTCGCCGTTGACCTCAACCTTGACGGGAATACCCTTTTCGAAAGTAACGGAGAAGTCGGTCGGCTTATCGGGAGCGTCGAGAGGGTCTGTTCATGCCTGTGAACCGTGTGTCTCTATCGCAGAGGAGTATATGTACCTACCGACGGTACGGGTCCAGAGCTCTTTCGGGGGTGCTTGATCGACCTTCTCTAGGATGCCTGACTCATACGAGCAATGTACAAGGTTGTCTACTAGGTGTTAGACTGTCTTCAACAGAGTGTTAGGCCGAACGTACCGTCCATCGACCATGGTGCCTTGGGAGTGGATGACACTGGGATGCCATTCTCTTTGGCAAAGTCGAGAAGATCCTTGCGTCCCCTACTAATAGTCAGCAGCAATGCAGGCCGGTAGCGGACAATAAAGTTCCACTCTTCGATTTCGAGGGGTACTGACTGGAATCGGTTGAAGAACTTAGGGTCTCTCCAGGGAGCGTAGACCTGTAGAGAGGGATCGCAAGCCTTCCATGCGAGCTCGAATCGAATTTGGTCGTTTCCTTTCCCAGTCTTTTCACATATGTCAGTCTATAGTCTCTCCATGGAAGAGATTGCATACACAGCCGTGACTGAGGATCTTGCAGTTGTATTTCTTTGCAGCTCGGACTTGAGCACGAGCAATGCAAGGGCGAGCCAGTGAAGTGCCTAGGAGATATCGATCTTCGTAAATAGCATTGCCTGCACATATGGTTAGTCGTCGGATCGAAAAGAGGCCATCGAGGTAGTGGGGGTCGCACATTGAATTGCCCTGAATACGAACTCATCGACGAACTCTTGTTGCAGGGGATCACTAAACGCTCTCGAGTCAAAATCTCTACGAAAGAATGCAAAGAACTCCAGCGACCACGTACATAACCATGCGCTCAGCACCTAGAGCCAAGGCCTTCTTCTCAACGGCCTCGAAGTCTTCAATCTGTCCGACATCTGCGAGGAAGCACTGCACAGATCAGTATACGTCGACGAGCAATCGTGGCGCGGTTGAACATACAACGACAGTGTAGCCCTAGATAAAGGTTAGTACGATGAGGGACTTGCATAGACTGGAGGATTTAGTAACTAACCTCAAGGATCAAAAACTTGAGGATGGTCGAGGTGTCAAGGCCTAGAAAAATTCAATTGTCAACAATGGCGGGCCGAAACGAGAGAAGAGGGCGCGCACCTCCGGAGTAGGCACTATCGAATATCAATATTAGCAATGGACTCAATTGAAACAAGGCGACATGCTTACAGGCAAACTCGTTTCTCAGACATGGTGAGGATTATACTGGAGCGACAGAAAAGGCGTGGTAGTATGTTGGATGATTGGGGAAGTGCGGTGAGCCGTGGAAAGAAAAAATTGGTGTTGAACTTACATGTAGGTGGTTAGCTGAATGACGTGGTTTGCTGCTGCTCGAGGCGGTGGGCGGCATCGGAGGAAGTAGGGTCATACCAAAAAAATGATTAAGAGGGGCATGGAGGGGCAGATGAGAGTACAGATGAACTTACCATTGGATCCACTGTAACTTACCTTGCCCCACTATGACTGCCTTTTTGGGCAGTTGTGCCCAAGGCAGTGTGGCA